>QZGG01000996.1:0-85485 GCA_006409495.1 Sedum album | reverse complement strand
AATTTTGTGAATTGTTTTGAGGAATAATAATGCTTGAACTAATTCAATTTCATGAAAAAAAAATAATGCCAAGCACATTTGATCAAATTGTTTGAGTTCCAAATGATGATATACGGTTATTTTAAATAAAATCTGTTTTCAACAATTTTAAATTTTATTTTTAAACTTCAAAGCATAGTTTTATTAATTTGATTATAAAATTGCGTTTTTTCAGATTATTTATTTTCCTATTTAATACTGAAATCATTTTCACTGTGTATATAAATAACTCATATCAAACTTGTGTTACCATCCAATTTTTTGAACACAAAATAAAGCAGTCAGAGCGACGTCAATCAAAATGAAAATATGTTTTAGATGCGGCGTGCTTATTTTTATGTTGATCAGTGTCATTTTTCGGTAATCAAATTTTTTTATAGAAATTAAAATTTGTTAGTAAAATGTGTTTATTTCTTCCATTGAATAACAATATTTGATATTGTCCGGTGCGAACCGATGGTGCAAACGGTGACTCGGAAGACTTTAGTTGTTATTGCTGTAATTATAATGTGTACAACCTTGGTTTCCAAAGAGATGTTATTGCTGAAATTATAATGTTGAAGACACTGTCTGAAGTTTTTCGTCGAAGTTAAAACTCATCACATTTGAATAAGTTTTGAGTATCTTTCTTTATGTTCAAAATCAATGTAATCTTATAGTGAAACTTGTAAAGTGGTTGTACATGAATTCTAGTTGTTATTTAAAGTGTGCTTTGCTAGTCAGTGATGTATGACAAATTTTACCTGGAAATATTTATGTTTAAAGTGGTTTTCATAATGGTCAATCACTGTAGAAGTATTAACATTATAGTACTAGTGTTACTTGGAAATATTTTACGTCGGAATATTCAATTATAAACATTAAAATATACACCACACTTTATGATTTTAATGTAAATAACAAGTTCTTTTTAACAAAAATGCATTAATTTGTATAAAATACATTATAATTGATGTAAAATAATTTTATATTCTCTTAACAATAAGAACAGATTCTCTTTATCTACCGGTGTATTATCATCCACATAATGGATATTAGAAACACTTTATCAGCGAGTTTCGCATTGACGATTCTCTTATCGTTTCCGCTACGTCAGTTAGTGTCAAAGTAATTCGCTGCGTCACCTGATATCAAAGCAAGCTTTATCATGATTTTTTATATAATAATTTCTATGAATTCGCAAGCAACTAGAATAGTAGTGGAGCGATGAAGCGTTTTTATCAGAAAACTCGAGGGCGAATTTTTTTGAAAGCGAAGGAAATAAATGTAGGAGTTTAGTACATATGTTTAATTTGAAGGTGAATAAATTTGCTTTGAGTCTAAGCATTTGTTAAGTCAATGATTTTCACACTTCCCCAGCCGTAAATCCTTCCTCACAATTCGATCAATTACTACAATTTATCTAAAACTCAGCACCACCATACGCATTAAATATCATTAATATGTAGCAGTATAATGTAAATAAACTAGTACGAGAATGCCCACCAAGGGCTAGCCTAGTGGCAGTGGAGGTTGTATTATAAGCCACACGTCGTAGGTTCGATTCCTGGTGGGTGTTAAAGCAGTGGGGCTTTAGCGGGTGGGATTTTAAAAAAAAACTAGTACGAGAATGTTACTGCTACTCGGTTGTGACACTTGAACTAATACGATACGTGTCGATGGATTTTAAATCACGTAAAGCATTTACTCTCGTCGGTCTCTTAATTTGTATGTGCAACAAGTAACAAATAAAAATGCAACATTTAAAGTACAGATCAAAAATTAAGCAGAGAAGGATTACAAAATGGGTTCTGAGACCGATTGTTACATATTTAATATTCAAAATAAAATTCTAACTTTTTCGTTTAGTAAATTTAGTTGATTTTTATGATTGCAAAAGTAGCGTACGTACATGTTGAGATATTGTGCTGTGCGATATGCAATTGTTTTAAAAAATCCATCACGAAAATCAATATTTAATATGGTGTTTACATTAAGGTTTGAGGAAGGCAAAATTTCGTTCGTAAGATTGTGATTGTAAATTTATACTCCCAACGTCCCCTATTATAGTGAACGTTATCTTTTTTGATGTCCCAAAATATAGTGAACGTTTACATAAATGGACATTCTCGGTTTTCTTTATAGCCTCACATTAATTTCTCTTTTCTCATTTATTACACTACTTTTAACTTATTTATGAAGTATCATTTATTATCAATCAAATATTCTTTTATCCAATTCATCTCTCACTAACTATTCTTTTTCTTCATTTATTATCTTCACAATTCACTTTTTTCACATTTTCTTAATCTAAATGTACATTGCAAAACGTTCACTATAATAATAGGGGATATTGGTAACCGTATTTTTTAAAAACCAACAACCCCGTATTTTTTAATCTAAACGTACATTGCAAAACGTTCACTATAATCAACAACCCCTATTTTTTATCAATCCAACGGTTGATATTGGTAACCGTAAATCAACAACCCCTATTTTTTGTAAATCCAATCGTCCAATTAATTAAAAACCAACTATAATATCAAACGTTAGATTAATCAAATCAACGGCCAAGATTACGTCTTTATGTCTCAGAAAATTTGTATGTATCTCTACAACTCAACTCTGCATCCAAATATATAAAGCAAATTACAACCATAGAATTAGGATCTAGAGGGCATTAAATATCTGTAAGACTTGAAAATATCATCTCACACGTTAGTTTTGTTGATATAACACTTGAGATTAAATTAATTTTTAATTAAAACACGTGGTTGAACTTGCAAAATACATGGACGACTAAATTTGACGATTGTTAATATCAACCGAAGAACAATAAAAATCAACGATTGATGATATTTATTCGTCATACAAAATATATGTTATCCTTCTATAACTCTTTCTTACAATGGTAAATATTAAAACATATATTTAAAAACTTTAGCTCAAGCATGTTCAAATATGATAAAATGACACATATAATGCAATCGCAATTTGAAATATATTTGACATATTGGAATACGAAAAATGGTTCAAGAATGATATTTATGTTTACGAAAAACTGTTAGATATCATCTCAATCATTAATTTTCATTAATCCAACGGACGAGATTAAACCAGCTCGGTCAAAGCTCGGTCAAGGCTCGACTCGACTATATACGAGTCAAGCTAGAACAAAATTTGATACTCATTTATTAGACGAGCCGAACATGAACACATTGGTGTTCGGCTCGAATAAGCGCATGAACAACTCGATTGTATTAATAAATATAATTTATATTGGTTGGAAATATATTTTAAATATATGATACACATTAAAAATTTAGTAATACAAAGAAAACAAATACATATACTATTTACAACAATTCAGACAAAAGTGAGACTTAATCCCACATCGCTTGTTCAACCTAAAAAACTAATCTAATACTCCCTCCGTCCCAATTTGAGTGACCCATTTGAGAACTTTCACAGTTTTTAAGAAAATTGAAAAATGTGAGATAAAAAGTAAGAAAGAGAATGAGTGGGATAAAAAGTATGAAAGAGAGTGTAAATGTATAGGTAAAAAAAATTCTATTTTAGGAAATGGGAAGATCATTTTGGGACATCCAAAAAGGAAATGGGACACTCATAATGGGACGGAGGGAGTAAGACCAACCCAAAAATAGAACCAATTAAAAATTAATATTGAGAAATGTTTTGATTTGTTGGGTTTGTAGTGATAGATTAAAGTTTGTATTATGATTTTTTTGGATAATTCAAGCACAATTGAACAAGAATAAAATTATAATAAGGTTAATGGTATTATTGAATAAGTATATTAATGAAAAAATTCGATTTAAAGTATGGTCAACATGGTCAACGGCTAGTTTTCCGGCAAAAGACGCCCAACTGGGGACGGAGTGTCAAGATTAACGATTTGGAATTGATGGGTGGTTATCTCAAAAAAAAATTGAAATGATGATTTCGTTAAAATTTAGGTATTGGACAGATAGTTTTCGGCAAAAAACCCTTACTATTTTTTGAACATACATTAATTATATAGTACAAAGTTTCTTTGATGTGGTATTAGCTAGTCAATATGTAGTTATTGGCTATTCATCCATTTTGGTTACTGTCTAAACATTTTGTGTGCATGTATAAATTATGTTACTAGTTTGATAATAGGTAATGAATCTTGTATAAATTGTTAGATTTTGTATAAAATATAAATTTATTTGGTTATTTGATGGCTATAAAAAATAATCTCAAATCAAATAGTTAATCACTGAAAGGTTAAACTCGTAATTCGACATTACTAATAAAATATTCCAAAATATGTTTCTATATTTTTATTGTAATATTCGCTAACCGTGTATTGTATTTTTTAATGATGAAGTATACTTATTGGACCATATAGTAGCAATCTATGAACCATATGATGTTTGGATTTGTTTATCGTTTAAGTTTTTTTCTACATATGACTCAAAAATAATGATACATAGTTCTTGAACCATTTATTAATACTTTATGAATCACGCGATGTCTGGTTTGTGTTGAGCTCAAGTTTTATTTTGCATATGGATCACAAAACAATGATATACGGTTCACGAACCATACTTCTAATTTTTACGGACCATAAAGATTAAGAGTATGATTCAAAATCAATTTAAATCGGTCCATAAACCATACTTCTCATATTTTTGAATCATAAGACAAAATGCAAATGATTTCGATTACCTAATAGTTTAATGACAACACATATAGTTTAGAAAACAAATAAGTATGGTTTAAGAACCTTAATACATAATTTTATGGACCACAACTAATATATTTAGTTAATATCAAGAATCGAGCTTTCCATTTAATTCTTTTTCCAAAGGTCGTTTTTTTGGATGTGTTGTGTTTTGCAATTAAGCTTAACAACTGAGAAATCAAATCCTAATTTCGTTTACAAATCGAAAGACAAAAACGACGGATATACACGAAGTGTAGTGTGCGACATACCTATCAGTAGATGACATTCTCAAATGTCGGTGTCGACTGTTTTCCGAGGTTTGTGGTGGACGTCGCGATCGTCGCTTCGCAGCTTCGATTTCATCCCTCAAGATGAATCCGATTGACTTACGTGAATGATTTGAAACGCTCCAATTCGTGTCTAATTAGTCGCTGACTCATTATCTTAAATTAATTTTAAATATGTTTATTCTTTTAAAAGGCAGTATATTGAATGCAGACTCGCCACAAATCTGGGGCGTCAATCTCGATTCAGATGGTCTAATTTTCTTTATATTTTATAGTAATAAGGCATTTTATACGAGATTTCTACTAGTATTTTTTATTAATCCAAAATTTTAATGAGGCGAAGAGACCATAAGATATTAGTAATAAATCCCTGATTTTTAATAATTCAACAATATGATATTGCTATTTATTATTTTGTAAATTATTTTATAAAACAATTTTTAATTTCTATGATTATATTAATTAATCAAATCCTTCACTCTAATCTTTCCTTGTTCAGTTCTCCTCCGATTGTCGCTACCATCCGATTCGCAGCCCTAAATTTTCGATTTCGTCAAAATCCGATTTCCGAATCGCTCACTGACTCGCCGTCACTGCCCTCTCTCAGCATTTACTTCTCCACCGCATGCGTTTCCGCGTGCACAAATTCCATGCAAAAATCACCGACTTCGGCTTCTCTGTCTGATCATTCAACAAATCTGAAATTGGTACCAGTGCCGATGTGAATCCCTTGCCCGATTAGGTTTTCGAGCTTTTAATGTGATGTGAAGCTATTTGGTTTGATCGGTGCTGGATGTTTTTGTTGCTGTGGTGGTGGTGGATGTTATTATAAATGCGTGTTCCGGAGATTTCATTTTACATCGACTTAGGGCTTTGGTATCTGAAGTTGTTGCTGGTGTTGAGTTTTCCGGTGATTGTTTACGTAATCCGGATGAAATGGGAGTTATCTGTAGCGAAGGAAGTTGAGATTAGGCGATTGATGGCTTTGGCGGCCGCGGAGACTGCTAGGGCAGAGGAGGAAGCTGCGGAGGCTGGTTATTATGCTGATGGGAGTTTGGATAGAGCTTCATTTGGGTGTGGAGTTAAGACTGGAGTGGAAGATGATTTGGTTGGGTGCTGTCCTGAGGTTTTAGAGCATTCAGAGGCTGTTTTGAGCAATGTTGAAGGGCAAAAGTGTGCTGTTTGTTCGAGTCCAACCATGGCGAGGTGTTCACAATGCAAATCAGTTTGGTATTGGTATGTTTATTTTATGGCGGTAGGTTGGGTTAGATATATTTCCTGATATATAGCTCTGGATGCTGACTTGTTGAATCGTTTGCTGTTTTATTTGGCAATATGTAGTTTGTGTTTTGTTTTGATCCGTGGTATGATTGAAGAGGGGACCTGAAATTGTGGATAGTTATTTATTTGGATTTTGTGCAAGTAAGTCTGGATTTGTTATTGGATAGTGTAAGGCACGATCCTGATTGGTTCAATAGGCGCAAGGAAGTTTTACCTTCCTTTTAGGTGCGTATTATTTTTTATGTTTAGCCTTCGTAAAAGGAAGGTGACGTGACTTACGCTATTATTAGTTTCAATTTAAATGGCTTGCAATTTTTTAAACATTTTTGTGCAAGGTATAATTGGAACATGTCTCATCAAAAGGCGGCAAAAAAGTTATTGTTGTGTCTTTATTCGTTAATTTGTTGAGTCTAGATATTTTTGAATCAAGGTTAATACAATCTTTGTCTCATCATTCGGTATATCTGTTACTTAGCGCTGTTTCCCTTGTAATGCAATCATTATTATCTTTTTGCATTACAATTTACAGTCCATATTGATATTAATATACATTAAGCATATATTAGGAATGTAAATATATTAATTGTTCTAGGATGCAATGAAAAACAGTGGGGCTGCTTAATGAAAGTGAATAGTTGTTGTTAATAAGTAAAAATAAGGGAAGGTTGGATAAAGTATCGAATGGTAAATTAAAAAAGAGCTTTTCAAATATGCCAGTAAGCTGTAATTGTCACATAAGTTTCCTTGACGGATTCGGAACTATTGAGTCTAGATGTAATATCTTTAAACTCTTGCCTCCCTAGTCCCTACCATTCTTTGTAAAACAAATAACAAATGGAACATGTGTATTAAAGTACAAAGTATAGACTAGTATCACACAATGCTTCACTATAATCTATGCAGCCAACTTTATAGCTTACATATGTGTTATTGTATTATGAGCTTGCATGAATATTCAAATGGTTTTGTTTGGCAGTTACCCAATTGGTAAATAATTCAGGATAAACCACCTGTTATACCATTTCATCATACATGGGCATAACAACACTTACGAATCAATGTTTGTGCATTAAGATGTCTCTTGGGGTAAAAACCCATTAACCCTCTTTTTATTAATAATATTTGGCTAGATTTCATCCATATAAAAGCCTGGCATAAAATGACATTTCTACTGATACCGAAAATTTGTATCTTACTATGTAGTGCCACTAAACTTCAAGTCCAAATAGCTTTGTCTGTTGCTTGTTAGAAATCATTGAGGATACTTGATTTTTTGTTGATTTTCAACAGCAAACTGCTTCCATCAAACTAGATTAGATCATATATTTATAATAACTGCCAGATTCATAGCTATGGTTTATATTTTTTCACGTTGCCGAGTCATCATATATGTTTCTTAGTTGTAACAAAGCTTTATAATTCATATTCGATTTCTTACTAATGGATTGTACTTAATGATACAGCTCCACGATATGCCAAATCTTTGATTGGCGGGAAGGCCATAAAGACAAATGTTATCCTCCTTGTATTCCGACCCAAACTTCGAATGAGGAGATTTGTCACCAAGAGAAAAAAGTAAATCTCACTTATTCTGCTGAGACATTAGGTAGCCAGTTAAATGCATCAAGCACGCATTTGGAAGAAAACGTTTTTTGCTCTATTGGTAGTGGTACAACAGAGCAACTAAATGGAAGCAACGATGGTATCAAGGATAAGACTTTCGAGCAACTTAAGCTATCAATATCCAATGAATCTTTTAGCACAACATTCTCTTCAAAATCTTCATTGTCCAGAACCATTAGTTACTCATCCGACGATACATCCTCTGTAGAAAGCAGTGATTCAAGTGATCTTGGAAAATGTAATGGATGTCAGCATGATGACACATCCAGTCAGGCCAAGTCTGCTACTCAGCTTGCTAATAAAATTAAACAATGTGATCCAAATGGTAGCAACACTCCCCCTTCCAAACTGAAGACAGGTCTATGTGCTCAGCACGAGAATCAGAAAACA
This sequence comes from Sedum album, assembly GCA_006409495.1. NCBI lineage: Eukaryota > Viridiplantae > Streptophyta > Magnoliopsida > Saxifragales > Crassulaceae > Sedum > Sedum album. The sequence continues at coordinate 77,172 of QZGG01000996.1, read as the reverse complement.
TCAACTAGCAGCCGCTGTTCGAGTGTTGAAAGTTGTGATCATTCAGTTGCAAGGCCCGGTCCATCCGACTTCTTGGAAGGAGCGTTGAATTGCAGATGCTTAAAGTATATTAAAACAAAACCTCAAGCAAGAAATGATTGTTTGTCCAATATTGGATCTTCCTTATGCAGCACGTCTGGTTTAGATGGAAAGATTGATAAGAGATGCCACGGAAAAGGAAAGTTGCATGGTTCTCATTCTGTAAGCAACGAGCCATCCAGTGAGAATGTTTCCTCCAAGAAAAATGATTTGTCATCCTACGAGGTTGGGATCTCAGTTCTATCGAGTCCTAATATACCTAAACAGGTGATAGATGTGGATTCTAGTGTCTTGAAATATTCTGGAGATTATGACAGTTCATTGGCCACCGTTTTATCATCTCCTGATGGAAAGAATCAGGGTGATGCCCAGAAAGTAAGCATATCTCCTCTATCAATTAATAAGAAAGGTAGCTATACCAATAGTGGTACCAATCATATATCAAAACAAAGGCTCTCCTCTGCGAGCACTGATGAAATTATTCATAGTGTAAAAGGGGATAATTCTTGCCAGGCCAATGATGTTTCTCAATTTCGGAATGCAAAAGACTCTTCTTTGTTTGCTAAACAGCTTGGGCATGCTTTAGATTCCTCTGAGTCCGCTGAACAGTTGCTGAAGCCTAAGGTGGTCAGAAGTTTGCATTCCACCTCTCATGTGACGCACACTTGCAAGGATGCATCTCCTGTGTCAAATGTTGACGTGGAAAAGTCCAATGTCAATGTTGCGACTTGTGACAAAAGTTACTCGAGTATCATTGCAAATGATATGAAAATGCCTACTCAAAGAACTGAAGGTCATTTTCAAGTATCCAAACCATCAATACATCGTGGAGCTTATAATACGGATGTCAATACGGTGTGTGAACTCTCATACTACAAAATGTTGTAGATATATAGTTGGTGTCCTTAACAAATCAAATGGATTATGCAGTAGCATATACTTATTATTGTTCTACTCCTTTTGCAGGGTGGGTTTTCTTATGAGTTATTTAAGAGCCTTTATAGATGGAACAAGATAGAGCTGCAGCCCTGTCTTGTAAACTGTGGAAACAGGTAATGCTACCCATTTGTTTATTTTAATATATGTAGGCATTTACGTACCTATTGCATTAAAAGCCTTCCTGGTTTTCAATTTAATGATGTTTTGAAATCAAGAAGTTGAGGAATTTTAAGCACCCTAGCATACTTCTTCTAGTCCTAATCCAGCTTGATATGGTTGTCTTGGTATCTGTTTGAAACTTTTATTTGTGTTGTTAAGCTGACAAGGCTATGGGTACTGGATTTGTTTCCTTTTTGAATAGTTGGCTCATTAATGGCCGGCCCCTTCCTGACATGGCTTGATATTTTCATGGATTAAACTGAATTTTGTAGTCCAACGCATTAGAAGCTTCTCTTTGGACAGGCAGAAACAGAACCATTAAATGGAATAATGCACTGTCACTGCTTTGTGTTATTCATAAATTAGTTGGCTGCTTATATTCTTCAGGAATTCAAATGAGACTTTTTTCTTTCTTCTCTATCATTGTGCTTCTGTACTGATTCTGCTATTACTTTTCAAGTATCTCCTGCAATAGTATCTTTTTGACATTATAAATTGGAAAACAAGTTAAAGATTGTTCAGTATAATTAATTTCATTGTCCTTCGCAGCTGTTATGCAAATGCTGTGCTGCAATGTTTGATGTTCACTCCACCCCTAACTGTGTATCTCCTTGAAAGACTTCACTCCAGAAGTTGTATGTAAAGCACCTTTATATTTTTTCGTTTTCTCTCTTAATATCCATGTCTAGGTTATTCAGGTGTCCCTGTTAATTCAACAGGTACTAAAAGGGATTGGTGTTTTACATGTGAATTTGAGAAATTAATACTAAAGGCAAAGGGTGGGAAGTCCCCAATATCTCCAATTGGAATAATGTCTCAAATTCAAAACATTGGAAGTCATCTTAGTAGTGGAAGTCAGGAAGATGCGCATGAATTTCTCAGGTAGTTTGCATTGGGTCTTCGCACTGGAATGCTAGTTGCATATGAAAAAATAAAAATGAATATTTACAAATAAATTTAAGATCTTGAGCCCAAACACTGCCCTTGCCTTGCAGATATGTTGTCGACGCAATGCAATCTATTTGTTTGGAAGAGGCCATCAGTAAAATATCTGGCAACGTGGAAGAAAAAGTTACTCTTTTAAGCCTCACATTCGGAGGATACCTTCAGTCCAAGGTAACACATGGCTCACACTCATCTGCCCGCTAATAGTATTTGTACCTGATTTATGATAAATTTGTACATTTTGGGTGACTCTGTTTATTACAATGAATTTACAGATAAGATGCTTAAAATGTGGAAACAAATCGGCACGGTCTGAGAGAATTATGGATCTATCGGTTGAGATAGAAGGAAGCATACGAAGCTTGGAAGATGCTCTTAAACGTTTCACTTCCAGCGAGATGTTAGATGGAGAAAACAAGTACAATTGTGGAAGGTAGATTGATTTGCACTAATTATTGCTCAGTAAATATTCACATCAATGTATTCCTCCATCACCTGTCTGATATGGTGATGCATTTTTCTGTATAATTTGAGTAAGTTCTGTTTGATCCAATGTATCTCTTGTTCTGTAGTTATGTCGTTTTGATTGTGTTAAATGTTATGGAAATTTGCCAGAAAAGTGAAAAGTAGACCTTAAATCTGATTTGAGATGTGGTTTAAACTTTAAACTAAGTGTGCTGACTAATATAGTAGACATTAATCTTGCTTAGCCAGTTTTGGCATTTATTCTGGGAAAAGCCTTTGGTTGCTAATTTGATAATAACACTTTTAGGTGCAAATCTTATCAAAAGGCTAAAAAGAAATTGACCATTTCAGAAGCCCCAAACGTTCTTACAATTGCACTAAAGCGATTTCAGGTGATCGTTTGTCATAATCATTTATCTGAAGTGTTGTATTCCATTTGTTGACTCACTCAATTTCACATCCATGATGTAACTTACAGGCAGGCGATTTTGGAAAGCTCAGTAAGTGGATAGATTTTCCTCAGATACTGAATTTGGCTCCATATATGAGTGGAACGAGTGACGATAATGCACCTGTTTACGATCTATATGGTGTGATTGTTCACCTGGATACCATGAATGCTGCATTCTCAGGTCACTATGTGTGCTATGTAAAGAACATACAGAAAAAATGGTTCAAGATTGATGACAGTGTGGTAATTTCTGGACTGTTACTTTTATATCTTTGATTAGTGCCTACTTAACACGATAATGATAACATTTCAACGAATAAATGTTTAATAATTTTTGTACTTTGGGGGATGGTACACTGTCGTATATTTTTTGCATTAGGTTGTCACGCCGCATAAGTTAATTGCAGTACTTGATGTTACATGTAACCTGATGTGGTATGGCAACCTTTAGGCTATAGCAATGCTGCATTGAAAATTTGCATTTTTCGCATTTGAATTCGACTTGCTTAACGTTAAACTCTTATCAGGTAAAAAATGTGGATATTGATGAGGTCAAAAAGCAGTCAGCTTATATGCTTCTTTATGCAAGGTAGATATTTTTAATTTGCATAACTAGCGAGTGTTGTATTTTTGAAACGAGTGAATCATTCTGTTTATGTAGATGCGTTCCCAGAGCTCCTAGACATCTTAGGGACAAACTGATTTCCGACTCAAAGCCCAAGGCCGCTCCATCTCTGGCCAGATATTCCCCTGATTTCAATAATTTAACCAGCTCAAAAGCATACAGCAACATGCGCAGTGAGGAATTTGAAGCAGATTTGTACAGCGATAACAATTCCCTTTCCAGTAGCTGTTCACATAAAAAATCATGCAGTACAGACAATAGCATTAGGCAGTCTAACATATCAGACCTCTCGGATCTCATATCTGGTGACTCAGGCCGTGGACTCAGATATCATTGGAATAGCTCTTCAAACATGGACAGTAACTCTCCTTCAATCTCCCCATAATGACTTGTTAGATCAAGACATCAGCAGCATGGACGGTAGTAACGGTATCCCATTTTGTGCTCTGACTTTATTGCCATTGTACAAATGTAGAATAATTGTAACATTATGCAGCTTGGAGATGGAGAGCCTGACAAATATAGAAAGTATAAGATATGCTGTGTATAATCTGGCAGCCCCGGTAGAAGGGTTGGAATAAAGATCCCTTGAGGGGACATATAGATGGTTTATGGACAATGTAGAGGCTTCATTTGCCTCTTTTTGAAGTCCATTCTATATAGGAGTATAATATAAAGACTTAAATAGACAAATTCTCTTTGTTTTTGGAGCTCGTGCGCATACTGTTGTTTATTTAAGTCTGCTGTAAGAACTCGTACCAGTTTTCATTCAGATTATCAGACGCCTTTTGTATCTAATCAGCAGTAAAAGGGCCAGGTAGTCTTCTAGACTTCTAGTGCAAATGTAGAGCCAGGTCATAATTTTTCATTTGAAAGGTACGTTGATCTGAAAATGGGAGTGTTAGATGCAAGCTTTAAAAACGTGACGCAGACAAGTGTTGTGTTGCACATTTATCACAGATGACGGAACCAAGTTGGTCATCAATGGAAATAGTCCACACGCCACTTTCATCTAGTGCCAAAAATATGCTGGGAAAGAAGACGGAGCATTGTAGCATCAAAACATCTAAGCTCCAACAGCTTCTGGATTATATGCTTACAATGACTCGAGCACTGTGCACCAAAATCCAGTACATAATAATAATCCAAAGAAAATGATCAAGAATGAACAAAGAGTAAAAACTAAAGACTCTAAATATAGCTCAGTGATCAAATCTTCAACGTACATCCATCAATAATGAAGTTCCGCAGCAATTATGACGTATAGGAGGAAGCTACAAGAGAATTGTCAACGCAAAATTCGAAGTTAATTTTGTTAGAATCCACTAAGTAAACGGGAATCACTTGTAGATAAACTGGAATCCATCGGTATTGTAGAGATCAATTGTTTTATTGATCAAAAGATCGAAAATTATATAAGAAATGAATAAAGTTTCCTAAACTAAAGATGCGTATATACTCTTGGCACCAATGCATCAAATTTTTCGTATTTTGAATATTTACTCCGAAGATCAGTATTCAGTACCCATTGATAATGCCTATAGGTTGCATCTAATAGCAAGAATTGACTAAACCAGAGTCATAAATAAATGTTCATGTAAAGATAGAGATTTGAGGAATGTGGCCACTGCATTAAAGTTCACAAATAATGAGAATTTGAAGCAATGATTTGATATCAGGTACAACAGATCGGGTCCAGAAACATAAATCTTAATGCCTTACCATTCCTAAAATTAAACTAGAATATTTTGCATAAGCATAGTAGTCATATTTTTTTTTTTTTTTAAACTGGACGGTGCCAGTGCCTTTTATTAATTATAATCCAAAGAGCCTGGATTGTGGCTAATACAGAAGCAGCGGAGCATAACCTCGAGCGTCAGCTGGAAGATAAAAATCCACCAAGCTTAAAACGCCGAACGATCTTAAGAAAACCTGATGTATTGTACGGAGTATTATTAGCTATTGAGTGTCCATACTACAATAAATTCCTGACCCAGCGAAATGACCCAAAGGTAAGGTTTTAAGCTCAATGAACAAAGCTGGTTTATAATAGCTAAACTAGACTGAATGACTGATTCATTATCACAATGGAGAGTCCGATTCCCTTACGACCCTTTGCATGCGTGCATATTGGGATTCTTCTATTTGCATTTTTATTTTGCACTATATGCACATTCCATTTGCATTTAGCTAAACGACAAAAATGTGACAAAAAAATCATGTGCATATCTGCAACCGTTGGATCAATTTGATCCAACGGTGAGATGTGGGGGTCGCACGGATCGCAAATATATACTGGGGTCGCAATTGAACCTAAATCTCACAATGGATTCAGCTGCACTTACTTTCAACAATTAAGAACCCGCTATAAACACAACCAAACTTGAGTCAACATGTAGCCATCAAAATTGAAGTATCTGGAACTACAGTCTACAAAGATACCTCCGCCAAGATATCCACTTAACTCAATAACTCCATCCTTTATAATCTGAAACACGAATGAAGTTTCTAAAACCCCATGAAAAACATGTGTTTATACTTTACATTCGAGTCTTCTCCCCACTACATCACCTTGCGATACAAATCCCATACCTTGTTACGAAGGGTTTTTTCTCGGCCTTCCTCTTTTCTTCATAGATCCATCAGTAGCCAATCGAACCTTGTTTTTCACATTGCTATTAAATACCGGAGGAGTCCCATTTGGAACCCTGTTCCCACCACTTCCAGTACTCTTAATCCCAACTGGAAAAGACGCCCAACAGCAGTAATAATTATCTTTTCCATCCACCAAAGGGGGCAGAGTCGGAATCTCAGCACCATGAAAAGCCCTCTCGCAACTCTGGCACCTCAAACAACATCCTTCATACACCCTAGGATACTCATACAATACATAACAATAAGGACATGCCGTCCAGAAGCTCGGTTTGCCTTTAACATTACCATTACTTATGCTACCATATCCCTTCCGCTTACTCCTCGAATCGCTCTCACCTCTTTTCACTGGCAACTTCTCACTCTGTTGATCCATTTGAAAACCTTGAGGTTGCTGTGGTGTTGAAATTTGACTCGGAACCTCGCTAGGAAACTGAATAAGAAGCGAATCGAATTCGGACTTCCTAACAGGATCAGACAGAGTCTCCCACGCATCAGAGACGAGCTTAAACGCTTGATCAGCGAAAGGGAATTTGTTCTTATCCGGATGCAGAAGCAACGCTAATCGCCTGTACTGCTTTTTGATCACAACGATGTCGTCAGATTGGCGCTGGATCTGGAGAATTGAGTACCAGTCGTGTTGATGCTGATTGACGCGTTTATCGGATGAGATAAGAACTTCCGAAACGGCAAGGATCTGATCGGAGCCTTCGAGAAGTGGATCGGTTTCCTGCGCCATGATTGCGAAGTCTCGTGCGCCGATTAGATCGCGTGTTTGGAGGAGCTTTTCGGCTATGGCAAGGAGACGAACGGCTTCGCCGCGAGCGGCGGAAATGTTAGGGTATTGCATTTTGAGACGGCAGTGGAGCGGAGGAGACGGGACTGTTCTTTAGATCTCAAAAAATCCAGATGCTAGATTTACGTATATCAAATTTAAAGAAAAAGATATAATTTTAATTATTAATTAGAAAGGAAAGGTTCTAGGAGCACATTCATCATTTAGTAAGACGGAAGGTTATGATCTCAATGGTTAATTTTTATCAATCTAATAGTTGATATTGGTAACCGTTCATCCCAACCGTCCGTGTTTTTTGCAAATTCAACCGTCCAATTAATAATTAATTAAAAACCAACTTTAATCTCAACCGTCGAATTAATCAAATCAACGGCCTAGATTGTGTATTTATATCTCACAAAATCTTTATGTCTCTTAACTCGATAAATCAGATCGAGGGTTAAGTTCTAGAGAGACATGTAATTTTTGTAAGACGGAGAGACATCATCTCAACCGTTGATTTGATTGATTTAGCGGTTGAGATTAAAGTTGGTTTTTAATTAAATTCGGCGGTTGGATTTGCAAAATGCAGGGGTGGTTGAGAGTGATGGTTATTAATATCAACCGTTAGATTAATTGAAATCAACGGACGAGATGTTGTCCCTCCGACTCACAAAAAATTGATTGTCCTCCTAGAACCTTGTCCATCAGATCAATATTGGTTTTAATAAATTTGCTTCTATTCCTTAAATTATTAATAATTAAAGATCAAAATTTTGTCTCTGCCTTCTCTCTAGCTTATCAGCTGAGAGAATTTTTGGACCGGCTCAAGCTTATCGCTTGCAGCTGTTTGTTCGCCTGTTTTCTAAGTTTTCCGATCGTTTCTGTCGGCCTCTTGCTGCCGCTGCCCTTTAGTTTGCTGTCCGTTTGTTTGCTGTAGCCTTCAGCTGTTGTTGGTCCTCGGTATCTATGCTCACCGTCTCGTCGGTTGAGCGTTTTGTGAATTGCGTTTTCTGTGCTCACTTGTATACTGCCGCTCCACCTCTTCACCAAATCTTTGGTTTATTTTGAAAGTGAAATTGAAGCTTGGGGTTTAGATTTGTGTTGTTGAGAGATGTTGCATGCGTTGAGTTGAAGGTTTGGAGGATGCATAGGAAGATGACGTGGAAGCTATAAATGCTGGCTAGAGTGTTGTTCCATCTTCCTTGCTGCTGGTGTTTTTGAATATGTGGTTCTGCCGTCGCTGGATGTGGATCTGGCCTCGGTTGGATGGTAGGTGGCGTGGCCGTCGCTGCCGTCGTTGTTCGGTGGAGGTTGTTTGCTTAGCGTGGTTTCAGTCGGTTGGGGTCTTGTTTCGTGGCTTGTCCTCCTCATGCCACGTGTCCCGGTTCTATCCAAGATTATCTTCATTTTTGACACGTGCTTATCTTCTGCTGCCACGATGTAAGTCGGTGCAAGTCCATTTTCACTACACCAAACAACTATAGTCCATGTCTACTTCCGATCCGAGATTATCATTTTAAAGGTTCAAAGTCGTCATCATTTTACTATCACTGCTGTCTCGGAAGTTAGTCTTCATGGACGTACTTTAATATTTAGGCCACTTGTTAGTTTATTTTTTGGTACTGAGGCAAAGTACCTCGTCCACACTTCGCTTAGATTATTATTATTCTGTGTTCGGGGTCTCCATTCGCTTGTCGATTGGAATTAAGTCCTCTTTATGTACCTTTTGAGTCTTAGTACTCTTTCAATCCAAAAAAAAAAAGATCAAAATTTTGTATCATTGTCTTATCCTGAACTTTCATTACTTCAATTGTATATTTTGGTAATCGATATTTAAAATTATAATTATTTATTAAATAAGGAAAAATAGAGGAGGACAAATATTTAAAATTATAAATATCTTTTCGTGAAATTTGAGACACAATGTTTTCGTTATTAAACAACTTAATATCATATCATTATAATTTGCTATCGTTAACTTATGATCTCATTCCGATTATAAAATTGCAATTTTGTTTGGTAACTGGTAAGTTTGATTGAGAAACAACTTCATTAAGTTTTTTTTGTACAAATAAGAATTAGAACAACCAGAAGTAGGACTTAAAACTAATTAACAGACATATCTTGCAACCGTGGACAGCTAGGGCTGCAAGTGAGACGATACACTCAATAATTACTCGATGACCGACTCGATAAGAATTCGGTCAATACTCGTTCGATAATAAATGAGTCGAACCCGAACATAATTATGAAACTCGTTTAATAAACGAGCCGAGCTTGAACAATAACATACTCGACTCGTTTATGTTCGTGAACAACTCGAATAGATGCTCGATAAGATACTCGTTTAGAAATCCGCGGACCCTAAAGGATTATTTCCGCAGACCCTTAACAATTAATTTAATTATTAAGGGTCCGCGGATATATTCCTTAAGGGTCCGCGGACCATGATCCCACATCGGTTATTAGTTAGAGATCCGCGGACCCTTATAGAATTATTTCCGCGAACCCTTAACAATTAAATAATGTTTTAAGGTCCGCGGAAATAATTCTATAAGGGTCCGCGGATCTCAATCCCACATCGCTCGCCGCTAGGAAGAATGAGTAGAAAAACGTTATAAATATGGAACCCTTCCAATCGATTTATCATTCATCCCTTGGCTGGGATGATATGTAATTTTTGAGCTGTTGACCCTTTGGTCGAGCTCGATTAGAACTCGTGTTTTGTTACAAGGTTTCGAGCCAAGCTCGAGTCGAGCCCGAGTAGGCGAAATGTTAATCGAGCCGAGCTCGAGCGGCATATTTTGAGCTCGTCGAGCTCGAGTTCGAGCAGTGTGAAATTATGACTAACCGAGTTCGAGCACGAAGATACTCGGCTCGACTCGACTCATTTACAGCCCTATGGACATCAATCAAGTATGATTCAACACCGATGGTTAAAAAAGCGTATTTAACAACATCGTTGGTTATGATCATGGTCTTGGTATAACAAGAGCGTTCGAAATCGAGTTGCCCTGGATGCATCATTTCTCACATTTTGTGAGAAGTGCTTCTCCCTTGTGGGAGGCTGTTGCCTCCTCCTGCCCCGTGCATGGAGACTCTTCGCCCCCTTTGTTTTATTGGAGGCTTGTCTTCCTCGTCGTCGCCATTGGACGTGGAGTTTCACGTCATTCTTCATCTATGCTTAAGAGACATGCGTGCTTGATGCTGTCGATTATGGATTGGATGTCCATTGTTGTGACCAGAGCTTCAAATGATTAAAACAGATATCATGTATACGATCTCTATGAATTGTATCCAATATAACTGCTAACGAAAAAACAGCATCATTGGTTGACTCATATGCTTCTTTTTAAACTAAACTCATAATCCAATCCTGATGAGAATCCAACAGTTGGTTACAAAGCTGCAAACATTGGCTAATATCTTAAACACGTTGAGTTACAATACAGAACAGAATATTCATCAACTTGCTACAGTTAGATTCAAATACAGCCTTCTGTAATTTCAATTTCATAGACTGATAGACATTTATAATGCCTCATGTAACGCAGTGCATGCGTACTATATATACCTGCATTTTTAGATATTATGAGAAAGAGAAGCGAATTTGAATTTGTTTATTATTTTAAACTGTATAAGGAGTAGCGGTCATTTAGTCTTTGTTCGCAGATGTCAATAGTTGAAATCATTCAGAGTGCAACTCACGTGTCTCATTAATGTGTTGACACAATTTTGCTCATTCGTAAAATGCAATCAACGAATGCAAAGTGAAGTTTACGAATCCAAACTATTTTGCAAATGTGAGCTATCTGACCTACCAATAATAAAAGAGGTGAACAATATTTAATTTTTTTTGGATACTGAGTGGTTGATTAATATAACAAAATCGTCAATCAGTTACCTAAAAATAAGGGATCTTGATGATAACTAATATACCTTAAATATATTGCACAAGGAGCAGCGGTTAACCACTCAGTCTCTGTTCACTGAGGTCAGTAGTTCAAGTCTCCTTATTACATGTCTTCCTCAAGTCTAGAGTCAGAGATGACTGGAATAATTTTAAAAAAAAGATTTACCTTAAGAGAATGGATCAAATGAAAAGTGGTAGTTTGATTGTAAAATGAAAAGTAATCCTAATCGTTCATTTGCTTTTGATCTGACGGTTCTAATTAAATGAAGAAAAATATTATTTTAAATATAAAGGGCACATTTGTCAATTAACTCACAAATATATTTAATGTACATCATTTATGGTTTTGATTCCTTAGTTTTAGTAACCTAATAATAATTTGTGATTTAGTCAAATATTTGAAATATATTACAATGATCTGATTCCTTAATTATTGGTCACCGATTATATTTTAAATATATTTTAATTTATTTGATTCCTAAAATATTGATAACTGATGAATGATTTATGATTTTTTTCAAGATATCAATTCAGCCGTCAAATGACATTCAACTAATTTATGAGTTGATTCAACATGATGGATTTCTAAACCATGATAAATATTGAATCATAACATACTTTTATTGAATCATGCAATTTTTTTAGTGTCTTTACCTTTAAATTATAATACAAGATTCAGTAAATTTGTTACAATATAAAAACACGATTTGAAATTAACATTCATTGTTATACATATGATACAAAAATTATACATTGGTTATTCTTGAACCATAACGTATCAGATAATGAATCATATCGTCATTCGTTCATTCACAACTTTTATAACTTGATTTTCCTCTTCTCCATTTGATGTTTTTACGTCCTATTAGCAAAGTAAGAATTATAAACAATCCGTTTCATGAAAATCACAGTCAAATCAACATGATTCACTATTTGATACTTTATGATTCATGAATCATGTGAGGTCAAATGATGAACCACAATATGATTCATCATTTGATACATTATGATTCATGAATCATATCGTATTTCGTGATAAAATATTATGACAATCGATCAGCTTGTGAGCCAAGAACATCGATGTCAAACCGAACACAAAAATCAAACCATCATGACTAACCAAAAATTCTTCAAGTTCAGCACTCAACAACGTAAACATACGGACAACACTCACTTTACAACCATAAAAATCCACATCAGTAGCGGTTCCTTAAACACTTCACACTCCACCAAATTCAACACCTTCAACATGCTCGTTTCGATCACTTCTTTCGCGATCTTACTCACTTTTTCGTAAATGTCGTCGCTCTTTGATTGTATCACTTTGGTTTGTAGATTTTGATTAAAAAGATGAGATATTCAAACGTTATCTTTGCCCTGATTATATGGAATCTCTTAATGTGTGTAGGACTAATTTACCCTTATTGATTTATTTATTAATATATTTAATGCTTATTTTTTTTATATTTATAAATTGACCCAAAATCTAAACCATCCAATTATTGTAATTGAACGTTTCAGATTTCTTTTTACTTCATAACTAACATTTACTTTTCACCTGATCTCTACTCTATTACCTTAAATATATTAATTAATTAATTTGCAAATCTACCTTGAAGACAAACGAATGCATACAATTAATTTTTATTTTAGAACCAAACTACTACTTTTCACATGATTCATTCTCATCGCCCAATATATCTAGTGGTAATACTTTATTTAAAAAATATACTAGCATTTAATACTAATATTTAGAACATATGATTAGATTGGTTCAGTTATATATATTGTTTTTGATATCATTTTTTCGTTGGACAGTGAGATATAATCTCGATCGTTCGATTACTCATAATCTAATTGTTTAGATTTTAAGTAAAATAACCTTCAAATCCAATCGCCCCGTGTTTTCTCAAATTCAACCGCCTAATGTATTTAAAACTCAACTTTAACCTAAACTATCAATTAATCAAAATCAATAATTAAAATTTTATCCTAACATCCTACATTTATATCATATGTGGCATGATCTCAATTCTTTAATAATTAACCCTGCTTTTATACTATTTTACAACAATTTTTCGAAGACCCAGTGGACCAAACTCCACTATCTGCCGTGTTTCCAACTTAAGCATAATAGGCAGATGGCCCACTACAGCCCACACCACTCCAAACCCGGGTCAAAAACAACCACGCTAGCTTGGATCTCAATCCAGCTAATCACAGCTCTTAACTACGGTTAAATTCTAACCTCGGTTAACTTCCCACCTCTCATCTTCCACCTATAAATAACCCTCAGCTCCGACGATCCTCCGGCAAAATCGCATCGTGCTCCGACGTCTTCATAAACGTCGAATCATCCGATTCTTTCCTTTAATTCCAGAAACTCGATCAGTCCTTTCCAGATCTTAAAATGAGGGAGTGCATTTCGATCCACATTGGCCAGGCCGGTATCCAGGTCGGGAATGCTTGTTGGGAGCTTTACTGCCTTGAACACGGTATTCAGGTACGCTCGATCATTACGATCCGCGGATTGAAAGTGTTTGTTTCTTGAAAATGGTGATTGTCTTGACGGTTTGATTGCGTAATCGAGTTGGATCCGGTGGCTTCCTGATCCCGATTTGCAGATTTGATTGACGGAATGATCGTTCTTAGTGTGCGATTTTGAATTGCGATTTGTTGAATTTGATATATCTTTCTGGTGTTGGTTGATAATTTTGTGATATAGGGTTTCTGCATAGTCATCTATGGAGGTCTGATTTAAGATTACAAGTTTGATTGCAGATTCGAATTATGAGTATCTTATTTCCAATTTTTTCTTTTTTATTTTCAAATTGTTTTTTGTTGTTGTGAAGTTTAGATAACTCTAGCATTATTGGTTGAGATGATTGATAGTGCAATGAGATGTATTAATGTCGAATTGATGTGTTGTTTTGTGACAGCCTGATGGCCAGATGCCAAGTGACAAGACTGTAGGAGGAGGTGATGATGCATTCAACACTTTCTTCAGTGAGACCGGAGCAGGGAAGCATGTTCCTCGAGCTATATTTGTTGATCTTGAACCGACTGTGATTGACGAAGTGAGGACTGGAACATATCGCCAGCTTTTCCACCCTGAACAACTGATCAGCGGTAAAGAAGATGCTGCCAACAACTTCGCACGTGGACACTACACCAGTACGTAACAGCTGAAAGATATATACTGTTTCTTGGCGGAGTGTGTCGTATCTGATTTAATATTTGATGTGTGCTCTTTATTTCTCTTGCAGTTGGGAAGGAAATAGTCGATCTCTGCTTGGACCGTATCAGGAAACTTGCTGACAACTGCACTGGACTTCAAGGGTTCCTCGTGTTCAATGCTGTTGGTGGTGGCACTGGATCTGGTCTTGGCTCGCTTCTTTTGGAGCGGTTGTCTGTTGACTATGGAAAGAAGTCCAAGCTTGGTTTTACTGTGTACCCATCTCCGCAGGTTTCAACATCTGTGGTTGAGCCTTACAACAGTGTTCTCTCAACTCATTCGCTCCTGGAGCACACCGATGTTGCTGTGCTTCTAGACAATGAAGCAATATATGATATCTGCAGGCGTTCCCTTGGCATCGAGCGTCCCACATACACCAATCTCAATCGCCTTGTGTCTCAGGTTTTTACTTTTCACATCTAATTAATTTATGCGTGTTTTGTTGATTAGGTACTTACCGAGATCTCCTTGTTTGATTCCAAAGGTGATTTCATCCCTCACTGCCTCTTTAAGGTTTGATGGAGCTCTGAACGTTGATGTCACAGAGTTCCAGACCAACCTTGTGCCATACCCTCGTATCCATTTCATGCTCTCCTCCTATGCCCCAGTCATATCTGCTGAAAAAGCATACCACGAGCAACTCTCAGTGGCAGAAATCACTAACAGCGCCTTTGAGCCTGCATCCATGATGGCTAAATGTGACCCACGCCATGGGAAATACATGGCCTGCTGCTTAATGTACCGTGGAGATGTTGTTCCCAAAGACGTGAACGCAGCTGTTGCTACCATCAAAACCAAGCGCACAATTCAGTTTGTTGACTGGTGCCCCACTGGGTTCAAATGTGGTATCAACTACCAGCCACCAACTGTCGTACCAGGAGGAGATCTTGCTAAGGTTCAAAGAGCTGTCTGCATGATCTCAAACTCAACCAGTGTTGCAGAAGTATTCTCTAGGATTGATCACAAGTTTGATCTCATGTATGCCAAGCGCGCATTTGTCCACTGGTATGTTGGTGAGGGCATGGAGGAAGGAGAATTCTCAGAAGCTCGTGAAGACCTTGCTGCCCTTGAGAAGGACTATGAGGAGGTGGGAGCTGAGTCTGCTGAGGGTGAGGAAGGTGATGAAGGAGATGAGTATTAAGTTTCTGCAATGACTAATGGTTGCTATGAAAGCCTTATGTACTTCGAACACTCTTGTCCTTCTCAGCTATGTTTTCTGTTTGAATGGAATGTTTACTATGTTTGTTTGGATTTTAAACTTTTCTGCAGAAAATAAAAAAGAAATATAAAGTGCGCAATTTGTGTCTCTTGTACTATACGGTTATATATATTGCGAGACAGTCTTGAGCACCTCGCTGTCCAATTTTTTCATCATTTTCCTTCTTGACAAATGTAAACATTTTCTTCATTTTCGACATCTGCTCCTGTGTGGTCTTCGTCCCTACGGTCATGATGAAAGCCACGAAAGTTTCAATCCTCTTTTGCAAGATACTTTCGTATTTGGTGAAGGTGCATTGACGATTTCAATGTTTGCATTTTTTTCAAAAGGGAGCATTGAGTGCAATTGTAGCAACTAGTGCGACTACAGAAGCAACAAAGTATGTACGTTTCGGAATAGGCCTTAGCAACGTGTAGGTCAGCAGTAGCAATTGACAACAACTTTTCACTTCATGCTCCTTATATAAACACTAGTAGGGTGCACGTTGGCAAAGTTAGTTGTGATTATGGGTGCAAGTGAGACGATACACTTAACAAATACTCGAGGGTCGACTCAATAAAAACTTAGTCATCACTCGTTCGAAATAATCAAATCGTAGTATGAATGCACTTACGATACTCTAATAAATGAGTCGAATTTGAACAATGCAATAATTGACTCGTTTGAGATAGTCGATAAAAACTAGCTTAGAACTCAATCATGAGTAGATATTTTTAAAAAGATTTTGTCGAAAACCACTCTCAATACCTAAATTTTAACGAAACCATCCTTTCAAAAATTTTTTAAGATAACCACCCATCAATTCTAAATCGTTAAATTTTGACACCCCATCGCCTCCCGATATTTTCACTAATCTGTCCAAATACGCTTATTAATACATTCATGCACCAAATATACTTGCTGCTCCCGCTTGCTAATATACTCGATCTAACGGTTGTATTGATTCCTAAATAGTCTAAGTTCACCTCCCGGTACTTCCCTAGAAAATACTACTCGACCTCCTCTTCTAGACGTTTTGTCAGGACACCTAGACGTAGTGCTCGGGTATGATTCAACACACATAATAGTCATACAAGAATTGATTCATGTAAATTAGATAATCATGTTCCAATTATTCATAAGCATTAGGGATTCATCAAATCCCCATCATAAGGAAACTACTCACTCATCTCGAGTGAGAATGAAAACATGTTCAATTGATTGTAAATAAAACAAGAGTAAAAGTTTAGAAATTCTCAGTGATTGATGTTCCACGGTCGAGTTCCAAGTTGCTGCTCCTCTCCTTGTTAGTGTAATGGTAGCTCGAGTACAAAGTGAAGTTGGATGGTCTTGTGTAATTCGAACGGTTCTCGAGCTCTCTCTAGCTTTCCCACTTGGGTACTCGACTACTCTCAATCACTTGAACTCTAGGGTCTCTTCCCTCTCTTTTTCTTTGTGTCTCTTGTGATGCTTATATAGTGAAGAGTAATCAAAAGGGTCGAGTAAATGGAAGGTCTAGCTTATCCACTCGTATTAAATGGAGAGAGTCCATACGAAGAGTCTTGGTCACGTGCTGACTCGCTCGAGTAGTGTGTTCACTCGGTCGAGTAACATGAGTCTTTGGCTTGTTTTAGCTCGAATAAAGTACTTTAGTACACTCGGTCTAAGGATTGCAGAAATGCTCCCAATTATGTCTGATTTAGGCCGAATTCAAGTACTTTTCCTCATATTTCCATGTATGCTCCTTCGTAAGGCGGAAGTCGTATTTGTGACCTGAAACATTAATCTAAGTATCAAAAGTAATATACTTTACGTTCTAATCATGAGAAATAAGCATGAAAGTAACGGCTTAAAATAGACATTTCTAACACTGATCAACGTCAAACTTCATACATTCTTTGACACTCTTGGCATCCAACACAAAGTATCATTCCCGCACATTCATCAACAGAATGGTACATTCGAACGAAAACATAGACATATTGTCGAAACTGGGCTCAAACCAATTTTATTAAATAACCATCGTGCAAGTATTGGTGATGGCCACACACCGAACTACCATCTTCTATTCTTCCCATTCATTATCAACCATTGCATGGTGATACACGACCCCACCATGATCATGAAAGCATGCAAAATATGTCGCCTACCGACTCTGCTCAAAGTTCTTCCTTACTTTCATCTCCTACTCAAGATGATTCCTCTCCAGAATCTAACCAAGAGCAGAACATTTCATCTCCGACTCAAAATCCCGCCATGGAAGTGCATCGACCAATCACAAGATCCATGCGTGGTATTGTAGTACCAAAGAAACGTACTGACGGTACGACCGCATGGCTTGCGACCTGCACTGCTCAGACTGTTATTGACCCTACTACCGAACCTCGTCATTTTCGAGCTGCACTAGATATTCCGCACTAGCGCATGGCAATGGAGCAAGAATATGATGCTTTACTGAAAAATAACACTTGGCGCCTTGACCCCCTGTTCCCGGAGCAAATGTAATTGACTGTAGATGGGTTTTTAAAGTTAAACGTCGAGCGAATGGATTTATCGAATGTTTCAAAGCACGGCTTGGTGCAAAAGGATTCAAACAAAGATATGGTCTAGACTTTGAGGACACTTTCAGCCCTGTTATCAAACCAACAACAATTCAAATTTTATTATAACTAGCAGTGAATTACAAGTGGGTTTGTCGTCAACTAGACATACAAAATGCCTTCTTGAATGGAGTTCTTGAGGAAGAGGTTTACATGCGTCAACCGCCCGGTTTTGAGGATCCGAAATGCCAGAATCACCTATGTCGTCTAGTTAAAGCTTTACATGGTTTGAGACAAGCTCCGCGAGCTTGGCATAATCGCCTTGGATCAACTCTATGCACTCTTGGTTTTAGACCATCAATTGCCGACTCATCCTTGTTCATTTACAAAAAAGATACTATCGCAATGTATCTATTAATATATGTTGACGATATCATTGTGATAAGTTCATCACCAACTGCCATCAACCATCTTGTCCGCAACCTGTGCAAAGATTTTGTTTTCAACGATCTTGGTGATCTTCACTACTTCCTAGGTGTCGAAGTCCACCGAAATAACAAAGGCATTGCTTTAACTCAGCGCAAGTATGCACAAGATTTACTTTCCCGTGCCGCATGCTCAAGTGCAAGCCCTCTTTTACTCCTATGGTTTCAAATGATCGACTCTCAGCCACTGATGGTGAATTACTTCCACCTGATGAAGCAACAACATATAGGAGCATCGTTGGAGGACTTCAATATCTAACATTAACGCGTCCGGGATCTTTCGCTTGCAGTAGACAAAGTCTGCCAATTTCTTCATGCTCCACGAAATTCTCATTGGTCCAGTCAAACGTATTTTAAGATATGTCAAAGGAACAATTTTGCATGGCCTTGAAATCAACCCGTTTTATCTAATCACTTATCGGCTTTTTCAGACTCCGATTGGGCTGGAAGTATTGATGACAGGCGCTCAACCGGGGATACGCTATCTTCCTTGGGTGTAACTTGATCACCTGGAGTGCAAAGAAACAAGCCACTGTTTCTAGATCAAGCACTGCGTCTGAATATAAAGCTCTTGCGGATGCCACCTCCGAACTCATTTGGATCGAAGGGTTGTTTAAAGAACTTGGTACTTAATATAAATCTCCTCCTATTTTATGGTGTGATAATATCGGTGCAACATACTTGTCCAAGTATCAGCTAGCAGATATTTTTCCTAAACCTTTACCTCTTCACCAATTCAAAGAATGCAAGCACAATCTCAACATGTTAGAGATAGTTGAGATTGAGGGAGGCTGATAGAATGTAATATTAACACAACCAAGTTATTACGTAGACAACATACTTTTAATTTTCACATTGAATAGGTTCCATATTTAGCTAGACATTTGTTAGATTAGAACATAATAAGAATATCATACATGCAATTTTCCCTTGTTTTAAACCCAAACTAATTCAACTTCGCATCTTCCAAATGATAAAAGCTTGAAAAAAAATTAGTTGGTCAATAGCCGAGCTAAATAATGAAATTGTTGTAATTATTAAAAAACAAAGATAAATATATACAAAGATGGATCAGATATCTGGCTTAGATTTCTCATAAGAGAAAAATTTGTAGCACAGTATAATCAGCTTCGATCATCTGGGGAAATAATCCTCACTTCCATCTTCATAAACCAAATTCACAAAAAAGGAACGACAATTGAATAAATAAAACAATGAATGGAAGCTGCTCATATTCTATGGGTGTATGAGTGTCTGTCAAGCCCTCAGGCAGTTCAGTACGAGGAATTTCTATAATCATAGCAACCAACCCCAATCAGACCAAACATCAAACGAATACGAATTTCAAAACAGAGCAAACGGAGGAGAATAGATTGACTCGGCACATTGGAATGTATTATATGATGGGTGATGAGGCTGCGTTTGAATATTTATACTGACGAAACTGAGCTTGCCTCAAACCCTAATTTCCGATTATGGGCCGTTAGTTTTGCTTCGAATAGGCCGGCCCAAGGAACTGCTCGTCTTTCATCTCGCCGGGATTTGTATTTGCTCCTTTTTCTTGAGGAGATTTGTCAAATTATTCCTGTTCAATAAAGTCTGCATTTTCAAGATAAACAAAGTCATGTCTCATATTCACACTAGAGTAGAGTTCATCTGCGACCCATACGTTGCAAATAAATTCTACGACCCTTTGATCCAGCGATCCAAAATTTATACTTATTGAATTTTTATCTTTTAATTTACAAATTTTATTTGTTCGAATGTGTATATAGTTAAATAAAAAATACAAATAGTTGAAAATTCGATTTGCACGTGGACACAGAATCATAAGGAACTCGACCATTTCGCAATAAACAACATGTTCCGCATTATACAACACCTGCTTGAGACTTTTCGCCTTGAGAAATGCACTAAACAAGTCCCACACTTCATGTGTGTTCAGTTCTTCATAAGTGTTAAAGCAGTGTGACGTGTGGGATTTTTAAAATTAAAAATAAATAATTGTGAACAAAATTAAGAATTTGTGGTGGAATTACGGCAATGCGCATCAAGTGAATACTTTGTTGTAAACAATAGGCCAAGCGTCCAAAATAAGCTGCCAGAAGCACATCCATCCACAACACTGACTGTCGTCTATGTCTAACGTGAGAACTTCAAACACTGCATGTCCATTCTTTGGAGAAAGCTTAAATGCCAGCAAGCATCATGCTTTCTTTGGGAAACAACAAAATATTCATAGAGAATGATGATACGAAACTTATTTAGGTTTTTGTTTTACACATCAACTTTACCTCTGAACATAGTTTAACAGCAACAAGCCAAAATGCAACATTTGATATGCCAACATATCATATGGAGTGTTTCCGGATCCCGTACAGTCTACAGTCATATAAAACCGAAAATTGAAAATTGAAATTTAATTGATAAAGAAGTAGTTTTGTTCAGAATTAACTCAAAATAATACAATTTACTAAAACTCAAATTTAAAATTTCTAAACCTTTTCAAAACGGTGTAGTTTTGAGATCAATATATCAAAACTACGTCACTTTACATTTGATTGCAATGTGCTGAATGTGCTGGATGCGGCAGGCACACGATCCAAATCCTAAATTTTAATGAAGATCTATAATGACTCAGAAACTGCATTAACTGACAAAAGTGGTTTGTGACACAATTGGCTGATAAACCTTGCTTGTCTAAATGACTAAATTCAATCAACTTTTGAGAACATTTAAAATATGGAAATCACAAAAAGGTAGGTGAGATATTACACGTTATGGTGGCGACTGAAATGTCAATATAAAAACTTGTAAAATCTATCAAGTATCTACACACCAAACAAGAATATTATTTTAACTACCAGTAGCTTCTCACCCTCCCTTATCGTTTGGCAACTTCCTTGCAATCCCATGCCACCAATTTTGGTCTTCATTCAACACCCTCGTCTGTCTTGTATCTTAAATGCTCTCTTCACTATATATAAAGCGAATATTAAACCCTTTTCAACTCCTATCAAACCCAATATCATCTCTCCAAGGTTTAGTTAATAGTTAGAGACTTGTAGTAAGGGGGATGGGTGATCTTCATGGGCATCGAGCCGTCCCGTTTTCGTGGGAGAACACTCCTGGTGTAAGCAAAGTCTTTGCGGACAGGGAAGGAAGTGAAGGAGAACAATACAATATAGTTACTATAAAGCTTCCACCACCTCCTTGCCCATCAGATAAGCCTATTATGTTTAAGCTTTATCATGGCGAGCCTTTGCACGTACCACTTCCACCGTGCGCCTTTGATCAACGGCCGTTGAGGAGTTCGAGTAAGAGAGGGTTTAAGATTGAAGATGACCCTTTTCTCATTGCTTATAAAGAATGCACTAAATCAAGCCGGAGTCAAAGGAAGTCCTCATCACCCATTAAGGCCTTACTAGGATATTTTTCATGCAAGGCCACGTCTCGCCGTAGCGTTAGAGATGGAAGCATGGTGAGAATTCCTCAACCTCAACCTCAGCCTTCAGAAATCAGTGAATTAGACATCTACAAGGCATAAACCTCGCTATGGGATCCTATTGGCCATTTCAAAAAATGGGACTTGGAATTTGGATTAAATTTGGGGAAAGCCAAAAATGAAGTGTAAAACCAGATCTTGGTGTTCAAAATTTGTGCTTCTTTGACTTGAACTCCTTTACATATGCCTTGTTTTCTTCTTCAAATTGATGATGTAGCTTCTTGACATTGAAAGTCAATCCATGACTAAGACATTTAATACCACATTAAATGGACACACATATTATTTATTAAACAAACCAACCAGTGTTATAATAATCAGTAATTTCTCCACATTTTCATTAAATTAATTTCCGGCTTAAAACATAGTTTGATGGCTACAATTCTGATAGAAATATATAAATGTGAAGTCCTTAATTCATAAGTTTTTTACGTTGGCTATATGAATGTTATTTTCCATGGGTAATTTAGATAGTCTCTAAATTCTAATCTATTCAAGTGTTTGACTTGAAACTGAGATCTATATTTTTTTGAGCACTTTAAAAAATAATTAAAAAACACCAAATATAAACTTTAAGTTAATCTGTAATTTCTAAGAGAAAAAGTTGTAATATGAATTCAAATCAATTGTTGTATTTGAGAAATAATAATGAAGTGATGGACTCAGAGAAAATTAACCTTTTACCATAGAAGCTTTTAAATACATTCACAATCTTAATTTACATTCGAAAGACCACATCTTAACTATTATCTCATCAGCTATTTCATCAATTTGGTGTTATGTTGCAACCACTAATCCACTTGCATTAGTTCTATCCTCTAACCTAAAAGATAGACATGTGTCACACAATTGATGAACTAGCGGATGAAATGGACGATTAAAATTTACGAATGTAATTTAAAGATAGAGATATAATTGATCGTTCCCCCTTTTACCATACTTAGAGGTAGCATATTATAAAGTAGTAATTTACACTCGAGAATGGATCAAATAAAAAGTGGTAGTTTGGTTGTAAAATGCAAACAAATCTAGATCATTCATTTAATTACATTCGACGGTTACAATATAATCTTATTAATTAATATATTAAATCACAAAAGGTCAATAATGGAAACATATATTAGAATATATTGTCAAATATATCAATTAAATTCAATCTTTTTTAAGGTAACTTACATTCAATTCTTTGATTGGATTTGATTGGAAATCAATATTCATTTTTTTGTTTTTCAATCATTCAAATTTGTTTCACAGGTTTTCCAAATAATTTAGGTTGTTTTTCTTCACCAATTTCCAAAATAATGGATTTTGAATTCGATAGCAACTCTCGACTCTTTCAACTCTCAACTCTCGACTCTTTCAAAATAATGGATTTACACTCCTATTATATTATTTTATGATATAAGCAGTGACTTACACATTGATTATCAGTATATATTAAATTCATTTTTAGATTATTTTCCGAGTCAAAAGCTTCATTCTAATAAGCGAGTAGTGAATCCATTCGAGTGAATTATGATAGATTTTGTTAATTTACCCATATACCCCTCCATATTTCAATGAAGATAAATGCTTAAATACATTCCTATCTTTAATTTATAATCGTAAGGTCTCATCTCAACCGTCCATCTCATTCATTACTTCATCAATTGAGTAGCACGTGTCTACCTTTTGGGTTAGTGGATAACACTCAATGCAATTGTGCTAGAGATTGACATGTGACACCAAATTGATAAAGTAGTAGATGAGATGAACAATTAAGATGTGTCCTTACGAACGTAAATTAAGAGTGGATGTAGATGAACGCTCATCTTTCAATTAGTTAATAAAACTATGAGGCGTTAGTTCTAGGGGCCGGACCAGGTCAACCCGACGAATTTTTAAGATTTGTAGCATGTCCTTTGAAGGTCCTATGGTCGAAGCGGGTCAGCCCGACTTGGGAGGGCCAGGTAGGTCGGAATTTATGATTTTTAACATGTTCTGGGACCGGGCCGGGTTGCTGAATATTTTAAAATCCTTAGAGTCGGGTAAAAAAAATTGAACGGGTCGGACAGTAACCTTCTCCCAAGAGTCAAAATATATCAAAAAGCAACGTATTTTTTTAAATCTCCTTTTTATTGATTTCTCAATTAATTTGATGTATAATAAGTTTGTAACTTGTATCTCACCCAATTAATAAATTATATTAAAATTTGATCATTTTTGTTATATAAAGGATAAATAAAAGTGGATCTAGTCATATAGTTAGGACAACGTTAAGACTGTCCAATGGCTGGATAAGGGCTGTCTCAATTGAGATAGGATCATTTGAGATCCAGGTTACTGTTTGCGAACTTGAGATCCATCTGTGAACCGTTTGATCAATTTGATCCAACGGTTCACATTTTGCACTTTATATAAATTTTTGTCTTATCTGCAAATGTGACACTTTATGCATTTGGATTTGTGCACGTGACAAAAATTGATTGACTGCCAAGTTTAACATGGGTAGCAAATAAGCTGGATTCTGGCTCAACATACTGGATTTAAGAGCCGGGTTAGGGTGTTTTCTTCTGAATCCTTACCCCATCTTGAGACCTTAACGTAAAGCCGATAAAATGGCCAATGGTTGAGGGACCTGACAAAGGAACCTCAGGGCCAGGGTTCGAACTCTGGCCTCACCAATTTTCCTCAGATTTTTTGGGGCTTCATTTCCTCGCGTCTGCGCGCGTGGAGACTGTTTATTCTTTCCGCTTGTGCGTGGAAGCTGTTGATTTGATGCGCTATGGATGCTCATTTCTTCTCCGAGACATTTTGGATGTCATTGCTTGAAGTGATGCAAGATTGCTTGGATATTGATGGATGATTGAAGTTCATTGGTGGTAGTGCCTAGATGGCTTGTGCGTTCAAAGTATTAGTTGTACTAGATGAATATATAATATCTTGTACTCAATTGTAAACCCACCCATCAAAAAAAAACGTAAAGCCGATAAATGATACCTTTAGGGACGAATAGGACTAGAGTCAAATAGGGTGAAAGCCGCCTTAAAGACTATTATTACCCATGAGTCAAATGATGATCACTAAGTTCCAAAAAAATACATAAAATAAGACTGCATAAAAAGTTTTGGGCTTTAAGGTCAACAGAAAAATGGGCCAGCCCATTAAACGAGTTGAACATTCTCTAAACCACTGAGTTAACTCGTGTCCGTTCTAGGGTTCGATTCATAGAGGGCTTTAGCTCACGCGAGCAGTTCACCCTTCGTATCTGTTCAGGTCAGAATCTCTTCTTTTCATTCCGTTTTCAATTCGTTGAGTTCCTCAATCTTTCAGACTCGGGTTTTCATTCGTAGAATTTGTGCGTTTAACTGTGCTCGTAGTTTAGGTTCTTTGCAATCGAACGGTTTGTGATTGTCTTCACACTGAGTAGTTTCTTCATTAGGTATGCATTTTACTGTTTTTCTCGATTTTATGTCGAATTTTACTCGTCAGGTGCATTTTCTGAAGGGAAGGTGTATCAATTGGTTAGATGATGTGAATGAGTGAACATTGTTATCTGATGTGAATTAGGAATTGTGAATTGGGGAATGTAGTTTGTATGTTTGAGAAATGGTAGATTGTAGGACATATTTTTGTAAGAATTAAAAAAATATATGGTCTAGCTGCCTGGACTAAATAGCTGGAACATGAGCGGCACAAGTGATATTATGTGTTTAATTTTTGAACTTGAGTTAACTGGCTGTTTTTATTTATTGACTTGTTTATTTCTTCTGATCAGTTGTTTAAGACGCGTCCTATGTGTTGATCTATAATGGCCAATAACCCACCACCGTTTGGTTCACAGGTTTGCTAAACTCAATAAAGTTTCCTTTTTTCATAATCAACAACTAACGGTACACATTCCTGGGCTTTTATTCATTCAAGATATGCTCATCATTCATTTCATCCATAAGTAAGATGAAACCGATAATTTAGTAGAGTTTGAAATTTGAACTGTTAAATGAAATTAACCTTTTTGTATTTGACATAAAATTTGCTAGGTTATTACAACTGTGATTCGCATTAGTATGGAAAGAGAGCATTTGCGCCTTCTAAATTTTTTATCAGAAATTAGGGCAGAATACTCAATGTTCCAATTTGGTCTGTATCTTTTGCCATATTGTGATATTTTTTCTTTGTTGTGTATCAGCCATTGCGGCCTCCTACACCAGGTTCGTTAGGTCCTCAGAGCTTTGGACCTCCCTTATCCATGCAAGTAAGTTTATTAGTTTGTTATTAGCGTCTTTATAGAAATAACTATACAGCATCATATGGATCAATATCATCAAACTTTGCAGTTTCGGCCTGCAGTTCAAGCCCAACAAGGACAGCCTTTTATTCAACCGCAGACCCAGCATTATGGGCAAAATGTTTATCCAAGCGATATGCCCGCTGGGCAAAATCAGCCACCTCAATTCTCACAAACAATGCAGCAGTTTCCACCAGCTCCTACGCAACATGGTTATCCAATGCCCACAACACATGCATTCCCAAATGTCTATGGACAGCCAAATAGGCCCGTCACACCAGGCTCTATGATACCCCAGCAAAGCAACCCTCAGTTCAGCAATAATATGACCAATGTTGGAGGCCCCGGGTTATATAATGTAAGTTTCTAATGTATGTATGAAAATTTGAATTTCAAAGATGCTGATTGATGCCTTATATTATATTACTATTGTCACAGTTTGTTCCAGCTTCACATGGCCAGGCGCAAGAAAATGTTAATTCAACTTCATGGCCATCTTCTCAAACTCAAGGACCTTATGCAGATCAAACATGGTTACCCGGAGGCCAAAGTGCAGCTGGAGCACAGCAGCCTAGCTATTCGCCTGCAGTTGCTGCTTCTGTAACCCCAGTGAGCCTCTTTCCTAAATTCATTCTTTTTCATTTCAAACTGCATCCGTTTTTTCACTCATTGTGTCCTGCCAAAAGCTATCCTTAATATTTTCAGTTTGTTGATTATCACAGGTACCTAGTGGTCCAATTGCCTCTCCGCAGTCATCTTCTGATTGGCAGGAGCATACAGCAACAGATGGGAGAAGGTATATATGGAAGTTTTTCATGGATAAATTCTGCTTATAACTTTTAGACTACAGATCAATATGCTTTCAAATGCATTTCGTAAAAGGATTGGTGTTTTTTCTTCCAGATATTACTACAATCGGAAGACTAAACAGTCCAGTTGGGAGAAGCCTCTGGAATTGATGACCCCAATTGAGGTAAGTCTTTAGAGTTATTTTAATGCATACTAATTTTTGATACAACTCTTTTTAGTGTACATGAATTACATGTAGTCATTTTAATGCGTCCCGTCCAGCAGTTAAGAGACCTCTGAATTCCAAATTGT
The DNA here is from genome assembly GCA_006409495.1 of Sedum album. Taxonomy (NCBI): domain Eukaryota; kingdom Viridiplantae; phylum Streptophyta; class Magnoliopsida; order Saxifragales; family Crassulaceae; genus Sedum; species Sedum album. Next base: position 49,836 of record QZGG01000996.1, on the reverse strand, counting down.
GTAACTTGAAATTTAATTCTCAATTGGTTGCTCTTCCTGGGTGCTCCCTTAGCCTAACAGGCATCTATTCGTTGTTCATACGCTTTTATAATGTAGGAGTGTTCTCTTTTTGAATTAATGGATAGGTTAAGCTATTCAGTCTATATTAGTCTTAAGCTAGGGATTACTCCTATTGTTTAGGGTAGAAAGAATGGGCACAGGTCACAATCTTTCCATGTGGCAAAACTTAAATATTTTTACTTTGTAGTGATATTTGTACTCCCCCAACGAGCTTATACACGCTCGTTTTTCAATACTGAAAGACGAAATGTATGATGGAAGCATTGTTATATAAAAACTCCTGTCAAGTGATGCTTCAGATTTTTATCCATCAGATTTTTAGATATCTGTGTATGATCAATTCTTTGAGACGGACTTTTATGTTTATGGTTGCACTCACCTTGTCCGTGTCTTTGTGGCCATTAATATTAGTAACTACGCTATTTCATCCTGTTAATCGCACTCAGACACAAGTGCTTTAACCAAAAAATTTGTTTCCGTTTTGCAAGCAATACCTGTAGTAGTAAATGAAAAGGAAGCAAAATTCCATTGTTTTGTTATTTTATTTCCTGTCCTCCACTAAAGCTGCCACTATTCACTTTAGTTGCTACTGTGTTGTGCAAAATAAAATCAGTTACAAAGAAAAAATCCGTTATAAATTTGCAAGCCCTGATAACTGGACTGTTATTTTCAATACTGTGTTAATCTTTTCCGTTCTTTATATAGAGGGCCGATGCGTCTACTGTTTGGAAAGAATTCAGCACCCCGGATGGAAAAAAGTGAGATGTTTATGCCTTAATACATTTTGGCTGCTACACTAGCCTTTAAAATGTGGGTTGTTATTGTCTTTATATGATGTTTATATGTCAAGGTTTATTGTGCAGGTATTACTACAACAAGGTCACAAAGCAATCCAAGTGGACAATTCCAGAGGAATTGCAGGTTTTTTCCATGCGTTAACTCTACATCCGGCAGGTTGCTTGCGTCTTGTTGGGATACTGTTTATAATTTTTTTCTTAACACAGTTGGCTCGCGAACAAGCTGCAGAAGAAGCTGGCCACAGCACGCATTCTCATGCTGCCAATACTGATGTGGCTGCATCTACCAGCACACCAGTGGCAGCTCGCACACCCAATTCTGTTTCTAAATCCGAGGCAATGTCGAGTCCAATTCCTGTCCCTCCTGCTGTCAGTAGTGATGCAGCTGTTTCTGCAGTTTCGCAATCAACTGTTATACCTGTGTCGATCAATCCTACTTTGGAAGCTGCTGTCATTGATCAGCCACCATCAACTACAGTTATAACACCGCCTGCTGTATTTCCCGTGAACAATGGAGATCACAGTTTTTCAACAGACGTGAAAACAACACCAGCGTACGAATGATATATATTTTCTTCACGTTGCTTGTATATGTATTCAAATTGCAGGAAATATGATTTAATATTACTGAATGTGTGCAGAGCCGTGAGTGATAATGGGACAACCCAGGTTGTGGCCCCTGCATTTAGTGATGCTACGGCCCCCAATATTGAGGTAATTTGACTTTTTTGTTTGGCTGAATGATCATTGACTGGTAAAGCCTTGAAATTGATGTTTCTATCAAAGGTGTCTATGTCAAGTTGTGGTTTTGGCACAGGAAGCCAAGAAAGGAATGGCAAATGCGGGAAAAGTAAATGTGACTCCAGTGGAGGATAAACCAACCGAATCTGAGCCATTACAATATGCCACTAAACAAGTATGTATATTTTTTTCCGTGTGTGTGTGTTTCTGTTACTCGTGCCTAGATTTTTAACTGTTACATTCTCCCCGCCTCATAGGAAGCGAAGACAGCTTTCAAAGCGCTCCTGGAGTCGGCAAAAGTTGAATCTGATTGGACATGGGATCAGGCAATGCGAGTAATAGTTAATGACAAAAGATATGGTGCTCTGAGGACTCTTGGTGAACGCAAGCAAGCATTCAATGAGGTAATTTCAGCAGGACTTGTACTGATGAAAGTAGCTGTGGTATACTTTCAATTTTTTTCGCAACTCCTGCTGATGTTATATCTAACCATTTTCACCTGCCGTCTAATTAGAGTTCTTGTTGCTGAGAAGTAGAACTTTCCAATTTCATATTTTAAAATGTTCATCTCTGTGTACCGGTAATTCTTTTTCTGTGAATGGCTTGCATTATTATTCTCTTCTTTATATGTAGTTTTTCATATCACCCCTTTGAGCATTGCTCTTATCTTGGGGAGATGACACTCAATTTTTTCGGTTTTATCAGTCTGACATATTTCCCTGTATTTCTGTAGTATTTGGGCCAACGCAAGAAGATAGAGGCTGAAGAGCGACGCATGAGGCAGAAAAAAGCACGAGAAGAATTTACAAAAATGCTGGAGGCATGTTTTTGTATAACTCGTTCTGTGCCGTTCAAGTATAATAACTCATTAAGCTGATCATGACTTTTGTTTCAACTACAGGAATGCCAAGAACTTACTTCGTCTACCAGATGGAGGTAGTATAACAATTACTTTTGTAGTTTTGTACAAACTTATCACGGTACTCCATTCCTTTGTGAAGTTATATTTAATGTTCATCCCCAAAAAGTTTATACACTTTTCATTCACAGAGAGGCTTTAGCTATGTTTGAAAATGATGAGCGATTTAAGGCGGTTGAAAGGGTGAGAGATCGTGAAGACCTCTTTGATAGTTACATGGTGGAGCTTCAGAAAAAGGTAAAGATTTTAATAATGAGTTCCGGTCACTTATACTCCTATTTTCACTGATTATATTTATAGCTGATTTATTTCGAATTTTGCTGCCATATTTTCCTGAAGTCAGCCAGATATGTCTGGACTTGATATGCACCATCCAATAATTTGGCAGCTGATTTAATAATTCACTTTTTTTGCTACTCAGGAAAAAGCAATGGCTCAGGAGAAGCATAAACAAGATCTGGCTGACTTCAGGAAATTCTTAGAATCCTGCGACTTTATAAAGGTAAGCATAAAATTTCATTTCCATACGTGTAACCATTTTTTAGGCAATTACATGCTTTTTAAATTAAAATAACACGAATATTGTTTACCTGCATCTTTGGACATGGTTACATGCTTTTAAAGTTGTTTCTTCTTACTTTTTACAGGCGAGCACTCAGTGGCGCCGGGTTCAAGATAGGCTGGAGGATGATGAACGGTGTTTGCGTCTTGAGAAGGTCGATCGTCTTTTGGTCTTTCAAGTGAGTGACTGATTAAGCTGTCCTATCTCATTTTTGCCAGCGGCATCCTCTAATGTTTGTGGCATTCCAGGACTACATTCGTGATTTGGAAATGCAAGAGGAAGAACAAAAAAAGCTACAGAAGGTGGGTAGTTAGATGCTTATGTTTCTTTAATTGTTTCACACTAAAATCATATACTTCGACTGATGTTTTTCACCAATGCTCAAAAAATCTAGGAACAACTTAGGCGAGCTGAGCGCAAAAATCGTGACGCCTTCCGCAAATTAATGGATGAACATGTTACTGATGGTACTCTTACTGCTAAAACACAATGGCGAGATTATTGCATGAAGGTAGTCAATTGTTTTCATCACAAGGGATAAATTCCACAACTGTGACTTTTTTGTATAGAGATCCATTTGATTTGGTTTGTTGAATGTATCTATTGATTATCTGTCTCAGGTGAAAGAGTCACTGCCTTATATGGCCGTGGCCTCGAATACCTCTGGCTCAACGCCTAAAGATCTGTTTGAAGATGTTATAGAAGAACTACAGGATAAGGTAACCGTAACACTTTGTGACACATCGGCTACGTAGATTGCTATGTTAATGTCTTTATCCCTTGGTGTTTTTTCGTATACACATTAGAAAGGATATAATATTCATAAAAAGCTGCACCTGGATTATTATGTTAGTGTTTTACCCTTGGAGATTTTGTGTTAATGTTAGATTTGGCCCTACATCAAATAATATTGGATTTTGTTAATGTTGGATTATTTTGTGTTAATGTTGGATTTTGTGTTAATAATATTGGTTTTTGTGTTAATATTGGATTATTTTGTGTTAATGTTGAATTTTGTGTTAATGCCAGTCCTTATAATATTTCCATAATTGATGTACTTTCAGGGTGTGATCTTATGAATTTTCACTCAAAATTTTACATTTAGTAGCTTCAAAAGTTTTCCATCTGTTAAAACCTTTTCTTTCACTTTATAATTTTCAATTCTATTCTTTTCAAACTAATATTTATTTTAAGATATTTCTCTGGGACTTTTTGTCATTTTGTTTTTTCATACTCTTCTAGTATCATGAAGACAAAACTCGGATAAAAGAGTTGACCAAGTCAGGAAAGGTACCATATAAAAACTGTTCTCTTGTACCTTTCTCACTTTCTGTTACATGATTGATGCTTATAGTTCGGAACTTAACTGTCCAGCTTGTCGTCACTTCAACTTGGACGTTTGAAGATTTTAAAGAAGCTACCAAAGAGGATCTTGGCTCGCCAGAAATATCCGATATTAATCTCAAGGTAAACAGTAAACATCGTTCGCAAGTTATTTTGGATGTACATATGTTATTCTACTTATAAGTCGCATAGTAATTGTCGCAAATGGTCTGGCATTTTTTTGTCATTTTTAGCTTGCATTTGAAGAGCTAGTGGATAGAATCAAAGAAAAAGAAGAGAAAGAAGCCAAAAAGCGGCAACACCTTGCAGATGACTTCAATAGATTGTTGCGTTCAAAGGTAAGATTAATATTTGATTATATTCTCCTTATCGAAAGGACGTTCTGCTATCGAGGTCAAATTTTCAATTTAAATTTTTATAATTCAATGCCATAACAGGACATTGCAGTGGCTTCGACTTGGGAAGAATGCAAACTTCTTGTGGAAGACAGCCCGGAGTACAAGTATTGTTTTAAAAACACATAACTGAATAAAACTGTTTTATTGACAAGTTCTGTATATTTACAAATTTTGCATTACATTAGAGCTATATCAGATGAAGAAACAAGGAGACAAATATTTGAAGAGTACATAGCCAACTTGGAAGAGAAAACAAAAGAGAAAGAGCTGAAACGTGAGATGGATAAGGTTTGGAAAGCTATCCTATGCGCAATCCTGGGCTGTGACTTGCTGTAGCTGAGATATGCAATAATTTCTGTGCATCATTGATATTTATGCTTTTTTATGCAGGTCAAGAAGGACAAAGAAAGGGAAGAGAAAGATAAGAAGAAAGACAAAGAAAGAAAAGACAGGGAACGAGAGCGTGAAAAGGATAAAGACTCAGAGGGGCACAAGAAAGAAGACACTGACAGTGAAAATCTTGTTGACGGTAGCCAAAAGGAAGATAAGAAAAGAGACAAAGACCGAGACAGAGACAGGAAGCACCGCAAACGGCGCCAAAGCTCTGTTGACGATGTCAGCTCTGACAAAGAGGAAAGTAAGAAATCACGTCGACATGGAAGTGATAAAAAGAAATCAAGAAGGGTATGACTCACGTCTCAATCCATCACCCAAATCATCAAACAATTGGAAGTAAACTGACTAGCATTCTTTCTGCCGAGTATTTGCAGCATAATCACTCTGATTCAGACAGTGAGGGTAAGCACAAACGGCATAAGCGAGACAAGGACTCATCCCGCAAACATGGTCATGATGATCTTGAAGACGGCGAGCTGGGCAATGAAATGGAGACATAAAGGTCAGTTAAGTAGCTTACTACTGAGAGTCTTCACATCTCACTCAAGTTGAGTACATTGCCTGGATTTAGTTCAGTATCATGGACTTAGTTCACTTCAAGTAACTTCATGAGATTCAAACGGCAGTGAAGCTTTTTAGCTACAAATATTAAATGGTTTTGTTCGGAGATATTAAACGGCTTCAGTTGCTATTGATGTAATGGCATGGTTGATATTTTTGTGTAGAACCCCATAATTTGTGTTATGTTACAACAAGTTTTATGAATATTTCGTTTAACCTTACAGAACCTCCTTAACCCTGTTGTCAGATATCTTAACCTTAAAGCTTGCATCTTTACTTAATTCAGATCAAATTTTTGGTTTCAGATGTGGTGCTACATATGAATGTTTTGCTGTCAATATTTTTAAATCTAATAATATGAGCAATGTGTTGTATATTATGCTATACCTGTTGTAGATTGCCTCCAGTTAGATGTGCTAAATGATGCTTCATTCCCATTGGAGTCGCTATTGTCATTCACTCAATCCTGAATCTCATAAACATTATACAGTTTTCACTTCTCAGGTCTCAACTATTTTACTTAATTAAAAATTTCCGTTATTAGTTCGTCGCTGCATTCATTTTGTTGGCGTCATACCGGATTTCAGATGATTGAATCAGGTTCATACCGGACCCGAATCTTATGCAGCGCAACTAATTGTTGTGAGCTTTAAAACTATGTCATTTTGACGTTTTCAAACTTTGATTCCTCTTAATTGTCTGACACTTTGTCAAAATGACGTAGTTTGGCTCACATCAAATTATTGTTGATTCATTGGATGTGTACTGTATGACCTTAAATTTAAAAAATAGTAAAACTATCCCGAATTTTTGGTACTGCAAAAAAACAGTTGTGATTCTTCGTAAAAAAAATCAATTTTTTAACAGAGATATCTTTTAACTAACTGTAGAAAAAGATTTATGAGAATACGCGAATATTTGTGAGACCATAGGACATGATCTCAACCGTTAATTCTAATAATCAAATAAATGAGATTAAAAATAAAAAAACTTTCAAATCCAACCGCCCCGTGTTTTTCGCAAATTCAATCATCAACTTTAATAAAAATTAATCTGAATCTCAACCGTTAGAATAATCAAATCAATAGTTCACATTTTGAACTTATGTCTCACATAAATGAAATTTCCTCCTAATACCTAATCCGTTTCGACTATTTCGATTTATGAATTATATTACTTTTCAAATTTTATTTTTTCATCAAGTATTTACTGTCGCTTAATTTTTGTATAATTTTTCTACATTTGAGTAATTATTTTAACGATTCTACTGCATATAACAGTTTCCAGCTAGTACACAAAAATAATTTACCTAGTATTTAGAAAAATTGTTGCCACGTATTAATCGCAAATCTAAATTTTAAAATTTACAATTTAATTGTAAAACAATGTAGTTTTAATCTTTAATAACTCAAAACGATGCAATCTTACTAAACTCAAATTTAGATTTCTGAACCCTTCACAAAATGATGTAGTTTTAATATTCAATAACTCAAAACGATGTCATTTCATTTATAACTGAAAAGTATTGTTGGCAGCCCATGATCTCAATCCTATTAGCGGTTACTAAGCTAAAGCCATATTTCTTTTGCCAATTTTTTTTTTTTTTTTAAAAAGGGATTATCGGAATTCACTCCTACCCCATGACTCGAACCCGAGACCTATTGGTCCAGGTAGTGGGTGCCTAACCACTAGGCCAACCCCACTTCGTCAATTTTACCCTCATTTCAATTAGATAAAGTCAAAATTCAATTAAAACAAAAAGGTTAGCATAGAAAAGTAAATAAAAACACAATTAAATTTGTATCAGTGTATAATTTATAATCTACGTGTATAAAGAGAAATCCAAGAGTATTATGAAGATAAAAATGTGATTTCAATAGAAACAATCAATTCCACTTCTTTAGGCTTTATTTATAGGATAGATAAGTAGTTCTCCATTAATCTTTTTCTTTTAATTGATTTTCAATTCAAGATAAAGAAACAATGACAGCTAATTAAGAAAATAGCATACCAAAGTAAGAAAATAACACAAGTGAGGTAATCCATGGACATATTTGATAAAGAGGAAGCACCCCAATTAGTGATTAAGTGGGAGACTTTATCCACCCTTTACAAAGCATGAAATCTTAATATCATTGCCTCTTTAATTTGATTTGAAGGGTCTACATATCCTAACTGCAACCTCACTACAGACATCTTGATTTGGATTATACCTCTTGAGGTCCATATTAGAGCCTTATTTTTGTGGTAATCTTGTTTTAAGCATGACCCTTCATTTAACCTTCTCCCTTTTTTATCAAAACATTATTCAATGGAGCAACTAATTGAATTTTGGTAAAGAGGATTGATTACATTACTTAAAAGTTGTGTTGTTAGATATATATACAATGTTATCTCTTCTTTGAAACTTTGTCATGGACTAATCATTTGATTAGGGAACCTTGTGGATGAGAACGAGTATTCTTTCAGTGTCCATTATGTTTTAAATCTTTAGAAGATTAAAGTTAAGACGAAGATGAGTCAAGAAAGTTTAACTGATTTATGTGGTCGTTAATTTTAGTATAATGATTTGTATGTTATATTAATTTATGTGCTTAACTAGGTTTATTATACCATCAAAGTTAAGCTCATCATCTATCACCAAACTAATAGTCCATTATTTGGCATATGTAAATGCACTTCCAAAGAATTTGAAAGGTGATAAACCCACATTATTCCAAATTCTGAAACCGACACATAATACTTTTTATGGAGACGTGGATGCATTCATGCATGTTTAATTAGATAAACAGACAGAATGACGCGTCTCCGATTTCTAAGTAAAGAAGCATTCACACCTACATACTAATTGATAGAGTGATGTGTCAGACGCATCGGGATTTGGTGCGTACTAAACTCCATTACTCAAATATGGAGACAAATTAACCAACTTCCACACTACACCACAATGCAAAACCAATCCTTCAATATTAGCATTACAACAAAAGACCAAACACAAGCAAAAGGATACATAGCTGTAGATCTTGAATCTCTCGACTTTTTTCCTTTTATCCGAACAACGAACTTTTGCTTTACAAAAACAAAAGCAGGTTTTTGTTGACACTATTTGATCAGTGTTTTGGAGTTAAGTCCTCATTTCTGCACATGCATTTATTTGACTTGGGAGTTAAATCTTACACCTATGTTCCATTACTTTCCCTTTTTAGTATATAGCTCGATATCACAAGCTTACACGTGTATGTCTAAGTAATTAGCTTAGCATTTTTGTTCTCGATTGGATCCCATTTTGATGCCACCGCATATTCTCCCTTAATTAAGTGAACTCATTTTTCATCAAATCCTTGGATAGTAAATGTTAGAGATACATATCTCGTGAGATTAACGCCGAACCGTCAAAAAACGAACCGGCCGGAATCATATTTAATATTGGAATCACGTCTTCTACCCGAATCGGACAAACATCCAGCTCAAGTTAATTGTATTGGTAATCCTCTAAAATAGAATGTTAGATGTTCAACAAAGTAAATCGCCAACAACCGATGCATATGCATGACACAATCTCGATTTTTAAGTGTTTGCACATTTCTGTTGTTTTTGTACATGCACCATTTTTAGATATAACAAAGTGCATGCAGGTGGGGTAGCTGCACATGGATTGAGTTCGATTTCACGTCAAAAAATTACTCCTAATTTCTTAGCGATGACACATTTTCTTTTGAATTTTGACATTTGCATGTTCTCACACATAAGTTTATTTTTTCCTTGACTAGCCTTTTCCCCAATATAACTAGGGTTTGTGTGTTCAGATTAAAGCTTATGACCACGTGTCGTTTTTCACATCGATCGTTATTGTCGTCATGACACGGTAAATGAAAAACTTGTTATTAGCAAGGTTGTTAGTGATGATGTTTGGTGAGTGAAAACTTGGTAAAAACAAAGCTGATTGAAGACCATTGGTTGTTCAAAGATTGAAAAATTCAACATGCTTATATTGAGGTAGAATATTAAGTATATTCTTAATACAAAACATAAAGTTGCTCAACTTAGCTAATAGCTAGCTTTAAATGTACATAAGAGAGACAGAGAGATGGAGGAAGAAAAGGTTTCAACATAATTTATTGCCCAAAACATATAAAGAATTGAAGCATTTCTTGATCTAAAAACCATGGCATGTTCAGTAATGTTTCATGATTTATCTCAGCAAAGCAATCCCTTGACTCAGCAACAATTGCCTGGCTAGCAAAGTCTGAGAAAGTTTGGAAAATCTAGCCCACAAAATTAAGGCTTCCGCCTTGAGTTGGTCATTTTCCCTCAGAACCCTTTGGTTCAAACACAATGTTGTACTGAACCGGTTCTTGAATTCATGTTTCTGTACCTTCAGCCGGTTGAGTTCAGTCGTTAAGTTCTCCAAATGTGTCTTCTTTCTCCATCTAGACCTCCTGGCTGACTCCCGGTTTGACGCCTTCCGCCTTTGCTTTATTTCATCGGACGAGTGGACCACATGATTCCCTTCTGAAGCAGAACTTGAACCGGCTTGGAACCGGGACAAAACTTCTTCAAGCTCACTGAAACCAGTTTCAAAAAATAGGCAATTTCCTTAACCGGATCATTTTTAAAATTCCAATCCGGTCCATCATAAAAACAGCCTAAATCTGAAATTTGGACTGGATAAACCGGTTCTTGACAATGAGCCATCATTTTTGTCAGCATTAAATTTCTCAACACTATTTCAAGAACCAAAAGGTGAAGGATGAGAGAAGAGGAAAAGGGAGGAATGGATGAAGTTTAGATGTGTATTTATGGAGAAAATTCAGGGATATTTGGGTCATTAGAGGTACAAATCCAAGGGTATTATGGCCAGGACAAGCCTGTGGCTGTACTGCTTTTTTCTTGGTTAGAGTTAGGTGGCATTCGTGGTGGACCATTTTGGTTTTACTTTCTTTCAATTTTCAGTTACCTTTTGGTCTTAGATTTGGTAGTAAATCTATTTTATGAATTTCAGTGTTGGAGGGATATTCGCTTGGATTAGGATCCCATGCTGCCTACAGAATTTTGCAGCCAAACTTAAAACGACGTAGTTTTAAACACTATCAATTAAAACTGCGTCGTTTTATAAAGGGTTCATTAATTTTGAAATTGGGTTTTAGAAAAACTACGTCGTTTTAAATTACTTCAAGTTAAACTACGTCGTTTTAAGTTTATAATTTAAAATTCAAATTTTGAATATTGGCTGTATATGGCTGTAGGCTGTACGGGATCCGGATCCTATTCGCTTAATCACTAAGACTCACAAAAACTTGCAAATAGTACACCTCAACATGGTTTAACTGTATGCCACAGTGTGGGGCTTTATGCTTTTAGTCAGTTAGGGCCCTCACACCTCATCATATATTTTTGAAATTGCACGAATTTTATAACATATATACTCTCTGTCCCATAATGTTTATCCACTTTCCATTTTGGGTGTCCTTTTAAGTTTGTCCACTTTCCTTTATTCTCAACCACACATTCTACTTTTTACTCATTTACTTATTAATTATTTAGTTTCAACCACATATTTTATACCTTCTTTCTACCTTAATTACCGTGCATTTTATGCTTTTGGACAAACAAAGCGGGACGGAGGGAGTATTTCACTAACCACACATCAACTATGTGTACTTTGAGAGGCTAGATTTTCTTCAGTTTTCTCCCAATCTTACACAAACTGATCTGATTAAAATTTTACAGAGAGAGAAAGTAGGGTTGTGCTACAAATCTTAAATCAGTGTAGTAAAATTATAATTTTTATTAAAAAATCCACCCGCTAAAGTTTCAATGTTTTAACATTCAATATGAATTGAACTCATGACGGGTGGCTTATAAGATAATCTGTACGATCATTAGACTGGCCTTTGGTGGGCTTCACATTATATTAGACTCATTTAAGTTTATCGTTCTAGGCCAACAGAGTGGTGATCTGTTGGTGAGGGACCTGACAAAGGAATCTCAGGGCTAGAGTTCGAACCCTGGCCTCACCGAATTTTTCAGATTTTTCTGGGGTTTCATTCCTCCCGTCTGCGCGCGTGGAGGCTGTTTATTCTTCCCGCCTGTGTGTGGAAGCTATTGATTTGATGCCCTATGGATGTAATTGCTTGGATATTGATGGATAATTGAAGTTTCATTGGTGGTAGTGCCTAGATGGCTTGTGCGTTCAAAGTATTAGTTGTACTAGATGAATATGTAATATCTTGTATAAACCCACCCATAAAAAAAAAAGTTTATCGTTCTAGGCCACAATCCAAACATAAAAACGTTCATACCATTTTATATGTGAATGATGTTTGTACTGATCACCTTATCACGTTCAATATTTTCCTTACATGAAACATTATAAAAGTCTCCGAAGAATTTGTCGCGGTTATAATTAATTAAACTCATTACCTATCCACTAATCTTGATTACAGCGACACTTTAAGTTTGAAAATACTCCATGTTTAATATGTTGCATGCACCAAATATGTCTTATGAGGTTGAGATGCGCCGCTTAAGATTCTCATCTGGGGTTAATTAGTTTAATCCAAGGGAAAGGCAATGCGCAGATGCTTTTGAGAGAGGACTTTGGAGTTTTTGGATTCTGATCAAAAAGTGGATGATGGCAGTTTGTTTCTCGTTTGGAAGGTAAGAAAACTCCAAACAAGACTATGGTTTACAAAGCATGTAGGTAATGGAGGCTAACATGTATGCATCTGCTCCTACACTCTCTCTAGGTACGTACCTTTCTAGTTTCTGCTCCATTTCAACTTAATTCCTTATTCACTCACTAGCTAAGTTGAAGGGTTCAATCCGGTCCCGGGTCGGATCGGATCAAAAACCCGATTTCTAATTTTCTATTATATTTAAGTTTTAAATTTTAATTAAAATATTATTATTATATATTATCTATATAAGGAATGGGTAAAAAAGCCACATTAGCCTAGTGGTATGAAGTTAGATTAAAAATAGATAGGTCATGGGTCGATTCTGGACTTGGAAATATATTTTATTTTAATTAAAATATATTTTTTATTTAATTTTATAAATAATCCGGTCCAGACCGGACCGAATTAATCTGGTCTGGACCGGGACCGACCCGGAACCCAGAATTCTCAAATTATATGACCCAAGGACCAACCCGAAACCGATCCGATCTTAGACCGACCAGGAAAAAACCGGTTCGGTCCGGGTTCCGATCCAGATGTATTTTGTGCATCCCTAATACCAAACATGAAAGAATGGAATATAATCAATATGAAAGCAAGAGTAACAAGGGGTTGATCAGAGTACAAAAAAGGCCAACCATTGTGCATCTAAAAGAAAGGAACCAAAAAGATGGAAGCACGGGTAAACATGCATAACAATGTGCCATGTGCAATAGAATTTATTTATACAGACTTTAAAAATGTATGAGCCTTAAAAAATTTGTTGGATCATTATACGTTAGCTTAATTTACTCAGATACACTATGAACGCGTTCCTAAGTTCAGATGTATAGTATAATAACAATATTATGCAGAAAAATAAAGTAAAGAGTACGCAATATTTAGAGTGTAAACCTCAAGCACAATTGCTTGATCTATTTCCTGCAATATTAGATAAGAAGTCAGCTAAGTGTTTATACCATCAAAATCATAAAAGAAAACTTGTCGGACAAAGTCCCCTACACATTTTTCTCTCGGAATTTAATAGCAATCTGGCGTTAAATGAGGGTACGATTATATTGTATTTATATATAATTTACTCATTCACTCTAAATTAAAATAGTTCCCTTTGGAATATAAATAATTAGTTCTTGTTTTTGGTCGACCATGCTAGGGATTGTATTTGCACTAGTCTGTACATATTGAAGTCCAAGGGATCCACTTTTAGAGAGCCAGCAAAACGAACCCGCCATGTCCTGGTATGTTGAGTGGCATTTTTAGCCAGCCGGCCATTTTAAAATCTTTTTCATCCCATATCAATGGCTATTGAGGCATAAAACAGTAAACTACTTAGATTCAAACTATGTCGTATGGATCCAAAAGTATGTCACTTAACAACGCATAACAATAATTTTAAAAAATCGAGTTTTAGAACAATTTTATCAATTTATATAGAGTTGGGATCTAGAAAGACATAAATTTTGTGAGATAAGGACGTAATCTTGACCGTTGATTTAATTAATTTAACGGTTGAGATTAAAGTTGATTTTTAATTAATTGAGCAGTTGGATTTGAAAAAAATACGGGCGGATGGAGACTGACGGTTTCCAATATCAACCGTTAGATTAATAAAAATCAACGTCTGAGATCATGTCCTTCCGTCTTATCAAAGGATGCTTGTCTTCATAGAACCTTTCGCGATTTATATATATTCGAATTAAATTATGTATTTTTAATTAATATCATTTAGCAGTATGATGCACCAGATCTGAATTCTGCATTTCCACTTCATATTTTTATATCTTAGAAATGATCATGGAATAAACAAAACACAAATTGTTCTCAATATATAAACACTTATCATTCGAAAACAAACAGTTTATGAAGACACCGTCACGACTTCCTTAATAGAAAATCAGATTCAGACCTAGTTTTATATATTTAAACTAAAAATGTGCAGAAGGGGTGGTGGTCTACTGGTCATGCTCTTGGTCAAACAATCAAGCGCTCAGGTTTGAGTCTCTCTGGATGCATCATTTCTCACATTTTGTGAGAGATGCTCCTCCCTTGTGGCAGTTTTGTGATTTCCTCATGCCTTGTCCGTTGTGACCTATGCTACTGATGATTAGAATAGGATTCTCATGTATGAGATCTTAGACGAGTTGTACCCATTGTAACCGCTATCAATAAAAAGACACACTTGTTTTACATTTTGATGCTTTAATAAAAGATGAGTTTAATAGGGTTTGAAGGGTGGAAATCGAAATGTTATTAACTAGTGAGGAATGGGCTGAACATGGCCATGGGTGAGCATGCTCAAGTTGCTCTTTAAAGACAAAAACCATTGGGTCTGGTTTATAAAACACTGGGATGAGATTTTATACAAATTTTTGATTGACACATTTTAAGGCTTTTGATTGGATTATTGGGCTATTTACTTATTTTTGGTAATGGAAACGTATAAGGATACCAGAGATCTAGCGCTAGCAGTCAGACATTCAATATTTGTTTGTAGAGGTGGATGATCAAGTCCATATCAATGCATATCCACCTTTAATTTGGAAGCTGTTGAGTCTAACATATGTTCGCGCCTTGAGCTTGGTGTGTAAACATAATTAGTAGAATCACTTGCATTGGAATTCAAGACCGGAAAATGTAAAGGCCATAGGAGCTACGACCTAAACCCAAGATACCTCTAGATTCCAAGATACTCCAGTTATTACATTATCATGACATCATTCTTTTTACAAAGGCACACCAGAATGGATATTTATGGGGCATCAGCTCAATTCACCATTTCAGTGATAATTATGTAGAATGCGAAAAAATGTACACTAGACTAAAACACACACTTTTCGTAAAATCACTAGCAAAATTGTAAGCTTATGGAGCTGACCGTAATTTGGACATAGTATCACTATGAATATCTTCCCCGAGCATATCAACGTGCCATCTTTGAATTGTGAGATCGATCAAATGCTGGTTAGCTTGTAAACCGCATCTCGTCTCATCTTCTCATCCAATCTAATTTCTCCAATGGATTCGGTCATTTGGGTTTCTGATCCACAATTTCACTGCATTGTTCGTGTGAGCTTGCACTTTGATATGAAACAAGATGCGGTGTAATTTGAGCTGCAAAGTTTTAATAACTCGACGGACTTCTGCTTTAAAGTAGGATTGCATCCACTTTGAATTACTAAGAGCAGCTTTGGTGCGAGGCCTGCCTCAACTGCTTGGGCAGCGCATTCATCAGGTGCAAGCTTGCAGATAGCCACAAAATTGACAATGCCAATTGCGTGCTAGCCTCCGAAACATGCGTCAAAAGCCTCACCAAATAGGGTATAGTGTGGCTTGAATTTTTATCGCCAATCTTCCCTCTGGCACATTAGATAGAACTTCCAGTACATAAAGTGCTAGCTCCAAGCATTTGGAGTTTAAATGTGGCAACAGCTCAATCAGCTGAGGCGCTGCTCCAATTGTGACAATCGAGTTTTTCGCTGATTCAAAAGTGCTTATCGTCTTCAGCAAGGTTAACCCGGCAAAAATACCATTTGAATGTCTTTTATCCTTCACAAGCCTCATTAATCCACAACAAGCTCAAACTCGACACTCTCTCCGACCCCAAATCATTCCCTTCTAGCAACATCCCTAACAATTTAGTACAATTTATCTTCGTCTCAAGGCAGCCCTCATTCAACATATCTACAATTAACGAGATTTTCGCTGGCTGCATCAAATTCTTCTTATTTTCCGAATCGATACTCAAATGCACTAATATCCCACCACCTCCGCTCCAACTACATGAGTTGTAAAAGGTCCTAACAATGCTGAAACACCAGCCACGCCATGATTTTCCACCATAGCTTTCTTAGCTGAATTATGTGACACAACAACTTCCCCAAGCTCCCTAAGCGCCTCAACCCTCTCTTTCCCCTTAACCTTCTTCAAACTCGATAAAATCTCGACAACTCGGCCGTGCACATCTTGTGACCGCTTCTTCATCACAATGTATTTCTGCGCAAACCAGCTGTAAATCAACTGCAAAAGCGTCTTGTTTGGTGTGACAGATACATCCCAAAGCTCCTGCATTGTAGTTGGACATGTCTTGTGGCCTAAAGACAACCATTTCAATATGTTTGACCTCTCATAGGTCTGACCTGTACAAAGCGTGACTGGATCCAACATTGGGTCTAATGAGATTGGGCATATGAAAACTGATGGGATCTCAATTGAGCTCAGCTCATCAATCATGACCTTCAGATCAGCCTTCTCATCCCAAGGTCCTCCGCCTCCACCGCCGTCCATGGCGGTGACAAAACATGAGCCTTTGGTCACTCCGCCTCCAAAGATGCCGCCTTTCACGGCTGTTTGTAGATCTAGTACTTGCCCATTGACACCCACATCGGACCTCATCTGCCTAAACATCGGCATTACCCTAAAACTCAACCCCAGACCAAGTCTGATGAAACCCAGAAGCCAAAGGACCCTAAATTTCAATACCCACGTCCAATTCGATCAATTGAAGACGGATAGAAGAACAATAAAGAGGGCTGAGCTGAGTCGAGCTTCAGTTTCGCAATAATGGGGACCAAAGGTGAGGCCTTTAAGACAAAATAAGCAGTCAAAGATGCAATGAGAGTCAGAAACACACTCTCAGACTCGAATTCTAACAAACATAGAAAAAGTGGATAAAACAAAGCTCAAAGCTACAAACTTTAAAGGCAGAAGACGGAAACAAAAGCCCTTGAAGCTATAAATGAATTGAATTGAATGAAAAGTGGAGCTAAGGAGATGGAGCTGCTGGTCTTAGGGTTGGACTTGGACTCAGATCTGATAATAAGTGAGAGAAAGATTGTTTGATTAATCATCGGTTGATGAGATTTTGGGGAAGCCACTGGTGGAGAGAGAGTGAGGATGAGACACGTGCACGCCGGCTTGATTTTTAAGCTGTTTCTGAATTCTTTCATTATATTTTTATGTATTTACATTAGCAGGGAAAAGTTGAAAGATGAAGGATAAATATTTGTAATATGATGATGAGGAACAATCATGGTTTTCACGCGACGACATGTCGTCCTGACGCAAATATATCAGATCGTCGAGCAAGAGATCCGCGGACCCTTACGAATTAAATTAATTTTTCACCGTCCGCGGAAACAATTCTTCAACGTCCGCAGAAATATTAATAATTCATTATAGTAACTTAATTAATTTACAAATACATCTTAAACTACGAGAAAATGTAATAAAATATACCCAGAAATCACTAATTAATTTATTTTTATAATATATCACTATTATTTCAAGCTAAATAAATATTTTTTTACATATTAAATACATACTACGCCGTATCGTCATGTAACAACTAGACTTTCGCCATATC
Organism: Sedum album; assembly: GCA_006409495.1. Classification (NCBI taxonomy): domain Eukaryota; kingdom Viridiplantae; phylum Streptophyta; class Magnoliopsida; order Saxifragales; family Crassulaceae; genus Sedum; species Sedum album. Next base: position 32,016 of record QZGG01000996.1, on the reverse strand, counting down.
GACTAGGCAGCTTGGCGGTAGATTAGCGCTGTGATTCGCCGAGGCGCCGTGAAAACAATGGGCACAGTCTCCCTCAATGATTAATAATAATTCAAAATAAATGTCAAAATCTATTGTACTTATTTTTTGTAAATTCAAACGTCCATTTAATTAAAAATTAATTTTAATATCAATTATTTGATTAATTAAATAATTGAAATTTTGTCCTCTCATCTTATAAATATTAACGATAACGGTAGTTTCTGATATTATCCCTATATTCGTAAATCTCCTTAACTTTATAATTCATTAACTTTAACAATAAGTGCATGGGATTAAAAATAAAAATAATCATCCTTAACCATTTTCGTGTTTAGGACAATTTTTTCACCTAATTCAATTTAAAATCATTATTTATAACATTTCACAAATATTTTTGTCGTACATGACTCAAAAACTTTATATATATAATTTGAAAGACACATATATTCAACTTTCACCTACAATATTTCCAAAATACTATTAACAAACCACCAACATATTAGACGTCTGTTTTTGTTGCAACAAAACTAAATTAGCGACATATTAAATATACGAATAAAATAAACTCAATAAATAAGTAAATAAATAAATAAGATTAGAGGCCAAGAGGGAGGAGTAGTGGGGCGTCTTTGAATACGTGCCAGCTCAGTTTTTACCAATTGTCTAGTAAAAGTGTTGACCATGGCTACTTTGGGCTTTGACTGGGCCCACTGATGACCACTTAGCTTTCTGCGCCACGACCAGACACGTGTGGGTCAAACTCTGTCTCTCTCTGACTCAATCACACTTCTCGAATCTCGACTTATTTACAAACAGCACCCCTACATTTCATCTATATGTACTTCTTACCCTTTTTTTTGTTTCCATTTTCCTTATTTCAAATTCGAAATCAATTTTCAATCTCTTCTAAGAGCACCTGCACCGGTGGCCTGCTGGAGGTGCTGCTGAGATGGCGTGCGGAATTGTGACGGAAGTACGTGCATCGGTAGGAAGCTCGAGCAGCTGCTGATGAGGAAGCTCGAGCAGCTACAATTCGATTTAACTTTAACTTTAAAATTATAATTATAATTATAAAAATATTTTTAATTTTATGAATAATATTACGAGGTGTTAGAATCATGAACGGGTGCATAAACTAAATATTGAGGAGGTGCTGATTGAGAGAATGTGCTAAAGGGAAAGCATCAGGTATAAAGTGTTAGTTTTGGTATAAAATATAAAACTATTTCAACCGTAGATTGATATTAATCAAGCGGTTCTAATACGCATTTAAATACTTACCAAAATAACAATAAAGGGCAAATCCGTAATGTTTCATAAAAAATTATACTGAAGATTATGTTTACATATCATATCCTTAAAATCCTCCAACTAATTATATCAGTTACGTTCTTCCTAAATCAATCGTGATTTCATTATGTTCTGAATTTTATTTTCGACATGTTCTCAATTTCAATTACGATATGTACTGACATGGTCCAAAATATTATAAAGTATGGTTCTAGAACCATAGACGTCAAAATTTTGGACCATATCAGAATCGACTATTATATTGATTATTATATGCTATGTACAACCTAATGTGATATATGGGTCATAAACAATTTCGATCGAACAGGGTTTTCAGTTCAAAATGCTTCATTGCAAATATAATTCATAATGTGCATGGTCCAAATATTCAAACAATATGGTTCTAGAATCATATAATGTAATTGTTTGGACCATGTCTAATTTTTTGGACCATGTCTAATTATTACGATACATGGTTTTAGAATCATATAATGTAATTTTTTGGACCATGTGTAATTGAACATCTGAACGGAGTTTTCATTTATTTCAAATGACGAAAGTGGCGACGCAGATGACGAAAGCAGCGACGCAGATTCAACGGAGAAAGATTCTTCGTGCGATTCCGAAGAACAAACTGTTCGGCCTAATTCGAGGAGTGATTTCTGGGATTCGACGAAAAAATCATAATTTTATGTTCCGAAATTACCCTTTTTATTTAATTATGATTCATTTAATTCCAAATTTGGTAAGTTTTTAATTTCAATTTGTTCAAAATCTGATCCGTCGATCTTCTTTTTTTAAAGGATAATATTAGTGTATATTTTATATACTTAAGAACTTTATATCAGATCTCTTCCCATGTGCTAAATTAGCACCTCCTCTGTGGGTAGGAGGTGCTCAATGGGTGCATATGCTCTAATCACCCATATGAATCTATTAGTCTGGCTCAAATCTCAATCAGCATCTTATATTTGGTAAATAATTTATCTGCTTTAATCCTTTTATCAAACTCAATAACAAATTCCATTTTAGTGAATATCTTACTGCACACAACTCATAATTCATTAAAATTATATGCTCACTCCGTCCCATATTTATTGTCTTATGTATTTTAAAATACGAAATTTAAGAAATGAAAGAAAAATGAATACCGTCCATACTTGTGAGATGAAGAAACAGAAACTAAATGATTTGATATGTAAGAAGAGCGTTCAAGTACGTATACATTCTTAATTTACATTCGTAAAGTCACATAAAAGGTAGATACGTGTAATTTTATTGATGAATTAATGAATGAGATGGACGATTGAGAAGTTGTTTTACAAATGTAATTCAAGGATAGAGATGTATTTGATCGCTCCTCTTATATGTAATACTGAAAGAGGTGATAGATAATGAACAAAGAAGAAGAGTGTTGAATAATTAAAAAATAAATGTACATTTATGATAATAATTTGAAAATAAGAAGATAATTTTGAGTCACCATAAAATTAAAAAAATAAGGAGTCAAGTGAAGTTATAGAAATGAAAACAAATAAAGTACGACAAACTAGGTTTGTTGAGTCATCAACAATAATGCATTCGCCAAATAAAGTTCAAGAAGAACGTTTAAATAAATATAGTTTTGAGAGACGATCTCTATCGTTGATTACTAATAATCAAATGAACGAGATTTAATATCTAATATAACCGTCAATCTCAACCAGTAGGGTTTTTGCAAATTCAACCGTTCATTTAATAAAAACCAACTTTAATTTTAACAATCGAATTATCAAAATCAACGATTAAAATTATGTAATTCTGTCTCACTAATATTTAATATCCTCCTAGAACTTAACTCTCCATCCACCCATCCATGAATATTGGTATGACTATTATTTACACGGTGTCAAGAGTATGATTAGAATATCTTGTCGTTAAGGCGAACCACTAGTCAGGGAATGTTTCATGTGGAATCCCCCTTTTCATGGATCCGTGGATCCCCCGTTGCAGCCATTGATTGCATTTACTGTTTGCATTTTGTGTGCACCAGATTGTGCCATGTGTTTGCATTTTTGAAATGCACACGTGAATTGCACATGACAAATGCACCCGTGAGTTGCACATGCTCATTTATGCGCTGGCACAATCTGGTGCGTCCAAAATGCAAACAGTAAATGCAATCAGCGGCTGCAAAGGGGGATCCATGAATCCATGAAAAGGAGGGTTCCACATGATACAACCCCCACTAGTCATTTTGACTACACTTTTTACACTTTAATGTGTTACAAATTTAATTTTTAATTTTCTTCTCCTTCAAAATCCTATCCAACGCATGACCACTGTTTCTCTGATTCCAGCTTTGTCTTGTCAAGTTGTTTCGATAAACGACAACATTTTGGCGTGATTAGTATTACAAGTGAGAATCAATACGAGTTCAATACTGTCAAAAAAGAACGAATTTCATGTCGTTTTACTACTAAATTGATCGCGTTTGACAAGAATAAAATTGGACAACTTGACGACACCTAAAAGACAACTAAGCAACGTCGTGAAAACTATGGATTTGCTATCATATTGAATATTTAACGATAGAAATCTTCTTCTTTATTAATCCCAATTGAATGTACACAAAACAGTGCAAGATGAACTCCTTAATTTGTACAATTTGACCATTGTAATATGTAAATTAAAGCTTTTAATTTAATTTTGATCCCATTGAAAAAGCTGGCCGGCTCCGCCACACTCCTTTCACATATTAAGGTACATGAATTGAAAACTGGTTGATAAATTATCACATGTCAATTATTAACACTTATGTGCAATCTTATATCGAATAATAAAACAGGACAAGTAAAGTGGAGCATATATTTTAGGTTAGATATTGATTCACAAATTTACGTGGTATTAGAGCGGGCCACTTATATGGATTGATATAGTTGTTGTCGACACAATCTTTTATTTGTTTTTAAGTGGAATGGTAGAGAAGATGATCATATTTGAATGAAGACATATCAGTCGAGATTTTTATGTTAATATATGTGATACGGATGACTATTCAATTTCGAGGTATGTGGACAACAATCAAACAACTTATTTTTAACAAAGTTTTTGAATGTGAGGCACCACACTGATATGTAAATTGGTTTTGCTACTGCAAACTCTCTTGAATTTAAGAGGGTGCAAAAGTGTTGTTGATTACCCATAAGCGTTGTTACACTTTTTTCTAATTTAAAAATGTAAGAATTTGTCTCCAATTCATATTCTTTCTGTTGAATAATAAAAGAATGTCAGCTGACAAGTTGTCCCATATCGAGTATTTGAATGATAATTACAAAGTATATATTAAATTATAAACTATAACTTCTAAGTTAATTTTTGAGTCAAACTAAGGATTGATCCAAGTGTTGCTTGCAATTTATCACTTCCATTTGCACTCAGGCTTTTGTTCATGATCAGAATTTTAATAAGTTATCAGATTTTAAAGTTTAAACAATGTGTTTACACAAAACAATAATACACGAAAAGTACAACTTTGAAACAAATTGTCGAGTGATCACAAGGTAAAAGCTTAGTCTCTAGATTTCCACTCCAGCAAAATCCTTGACAGTGAATCCAACTTTCTCAAACTTTCCTTGCTCATTATTCTCCCTGAATTTCATATAACCCGCACAAGAAAAAGGCTCGTACCCTCGCATGTCACCATTCCCAACAACCTCGTTAGGAGCTATTACAGTTTTCTCATCCTCAAAACACCAGAAGAAAGCTAATGATAATCGATTTGTGTCACTTCGCAGAACAACTCTGTGCTCTGATGAGCGTAACTTATCATTGCTCCATGCTTGCATCAGATCTCCGATGTTTACAACCAGTGTTCCTTCACATGGGTTTATGTCCAGCCATGTTCCTTCCTTAGATCTAACCTGAAGACCGCCAAGTTCATCTTGGTAAACTATTGTGATACAACTCATGTCTGTGTGCATTCCAAGTCCTTCGACAGGGTCGTCATCACGTTTTTCACATGGCGAGTAATTATTTATCCTTAGGTATCCATGGCATTTGCTGAATTCGGTTTCGTAGAAGATTTTTCAAAGTTGCTCCCTAGACTCATCAGAAGAGATTTGATGATTGTCTGCGACAGCTCAGACATCTTGCTCCCATATTCTTTTATCACCTCACTGCATAGGATTACACATACAAAAAACGAAGAGTAGGAATTAAAATTTTGCGGCACTTAGGAAATAAAAGACTGAATTTTGAGTTTATCAGTACCTGAATTCTCCTTCTGTTGGATCAAGAACATCAACCGAGCTCTGGGCGGAGGCAAAGAAGTCAGGGCCGGAGACTCGGAGGCTCTCAAAGAAAGGGGAAGCTATAAAATGAGGGGTATAGGTTTTTATCGATGAGTTCGGACCAGCATTGATCTTAGTCTCAGATGGAAGTGAAAACAGGTTGCTAGATAAATCTTTAACTTTCTTGAACATATCATCTTGAAACTCCATGATTGGGTAATATGGAAAATGGAAGAAACCCCATTCCTTGCAAGCCAATGCTAATGATGATAGAGATGAAGAGTCCAAAGGTTGAGATATATCAAAGCAAGGAAGCTGAACAGTGTTCATAGGCTCCATCTCAATCCTTGTTGTCATCTGCAAAACCCTGAAGGAGATGTATGAGTTATGAATTATGAGTATGATCTGATGTACGTTTCAGTTGGCTGCACATCACATAAATATGAAAGCATTTGAACAACTAAATGAATTCAAATCAAAGCTCTGGAGGACTGTTAAATGAGTTGTAATGATTTCTTTAGGCCCACGAAATGATGGCATAGTAGGCATAGGATTCCTTGCAGAAGAATGGAGCCAGAGGTGGATTGGAGTAATCTCCCATTTTGTGAATAGTTGACTTAATCATAAACATAGTGGGTTTTAATAAAGATGAAGACAACAAGAAAAGCTAAGATTAATGTCAAGTGCACAATTTAAAATGTGATAGTAAGAAACACACCTCAACTAATGAAGCATTATCTTCTGATCCTGGACAAACTTTCCCTTTTCTTTATAATAGAAAATGATGAGAATTTGCAACCATCATTAAGGCTGGCACCTCCGTCCAGCCCGGGAAAACACTAAAGGGTAAATGCCCATATCCCATGGTCAACTTCATTGATTCTGCCGTGGAGCTCTGGACATGTTGAGTAAACATGAGAGCTTGTATTTAATGCTTAAGTTAGCTATAGCTTAAAAACAATTTAAAATATTGTTAACATGAACAAGTTGCAAGAGAGCACAAGCATGACTCTCAAGCCGTTAAAGTATTTTAAGTAGCTGTGTCGGCTTTCAAAGACCCTAAGCTTATCATCTATTAAAGGCTAAAGGGTAATAATGGTAGCTTCACTGATTACAAGTTTCTTCCAAACCAGATTTGATAACAGTTCTTTCCAGACAAAGCCACCACTGAGCCCTGCTGTTATGCAAACATTGAAAAGTGAAATCAAGGTGAGCGGTGTCTATCAAAAGAACATGTATATAGCTTGTGTACGTGAAGTAGAGAAACTATCCTAATTATATAAAATTTCATTTCCACATCAGGGTTAAGGACCAGAAACTGAGTATGGGAACTGGATATATCTATTCACTTGAAAGTATGTAAAAGAAAATCCATTCATCCCAGTCAAAGCAACAGCTACCTTAAAGGTACAACTGACCTAACCTTTTTCAGAACCCGCAAACAAGAGTCAAAAGGCATCGTGCAAATCTCATATTAACAATTTCAGCTAGTTTATTACCAAGGCTAGCATGAAGCAAGAAGATTGTTCCGAGTCATATCAAACAGATTTTATATTTGCTTCGGAATATGCATAGACTCATCTTTAACAAGTTATACCCCACTATACATTAAGTCACTGAGTACTTACACTCAGTTATCAATATTCTAAAAAGAGATTCCATATAAATGAAATCATATGTGTGTGACCCTTAAAAGAATTACTAACTCTGAGACTACAAGATGCATCACTCAGCGTCTCAGCATTTTACAAGCGTATAAACAACCTCTCAGTTCTCACCGCTCCGCAAGGCTCCAATCTACTACATTTCTAACAATAGTATAATCTAACAAAGCCACAGTCAATCATCAAACAATGCTCCTTAGCACAAAAACTTATCATAACTTAAATATCTCCTTAGCACCTTTCAGTTAGGATATAAAACAGTAGTATATTGGTGATTATATACATCTCATATTGTGCGACGTCCATATCACAATCACTTATTATTTATAATGTTTATTGAAAAGACGAATTAAAAGCCATGTTTAAGGGTCCAAACTACAATCCTCCAACAACTAGCAATCCTTTCCAATAGATCCGATGCTCCATTAACTCACTTATCTATTATAATGAACATCAAATTTCATACTCACCTAAACTCCTCTCATCAATAACAAATCTAAAATCAACACAAACTTTAGTCTCTAAGTGGCATGTGTCAGCAGCCTCTTCATCCACCACTCCCTCAATCTCACACACTATACTTTTTCGATTTCACCTCAACAATCTCACTTTTAATCAACAGCCTCATCCAACAATTTCTAGGGTTTCCTAACCTACATACCACTCGATTTATTCCTTTCCGATTCTCATAATTAAAATCATCTAAACAACCTAACTGAAAAACGCACCTGAATTGTCTATCGGAGCCGCCGGCTGCATCGCGGTCCTCCGATTTCAGCCGCAATTTTCCGCCGATCGAAATTTCTCACTCAGTCCCAAGTTACTATGCGCACTCAAAGACGACGCCGTTTGGTTGTCATCCTGATTTGTTTTTCGCGGATTTTGCTGACGTGGAACCAACCATCTTATCTTGACCCAACGCTCAGTCAGGCTGGCATATGCCACGTCATATATACTCATTAATGCTGACGTGGAACCAGCTCGACAGCTCCCAGACTTGGATTCGTCCTTTTGCGCAGGCCCAACTGAATCCAGCCCAAATCTCAGGCTTCATTATCAATAATAAAACAATGATTTTCGGCGACTTTTATGTCGTTTACTGTTAATTAACACTTTGTCATATTAACTCATTGCGGCAAAATGCAGATTTGAAAGAGTGTCGTTTTCTGATTAAGGCAGTTAGCCTAACAACGCCACCAGCTTCATTTGGGACTTAACCAAAACAAAGCCAGACACACTCAAATCAAACACTGTAATTAGGTGTACCGATTTTGGACAAAAATGGTTGGGTGAGCTACGGACACACACACATGCATGAACTCATCACTAACTAAACTCACTCGACAATGAATGGCCAAACCCTGTTAAGTGGCTCTTAGGTAGCCATGAATATGAATCTAATCTCATGGTCCACTTAAACTAGTGGATCTGATTCACTAGCTCGAATATTTCGCCTTAGTTATGATTTTAATGTCTCTTAATTAACCTACCCACGTGTAGTTTTCAGTCTCCCAATCACCACCTAAATTTATCTCACTTGTAGCCGGCTAATTTATGATGAATAATTTGGTAAAGATTTTTTATGTATTTATTTAAGACATTTATTATAAATATTATATTACAGAAAAAAGATTTTCTCTACTATATTCAATAATATATCCTGCTTCGAAAGGGTGATCGAGTGGGTGGGCACTAGGACAAGACCAAACCAGGTTCTGAGTTTTAATTTCTGCTAAACTCTTTGAAGATGAAATTATTTAATTCGGTCGAATATGTCACACTATGATGAAGGGGTCGCACTCAAACCTGGTTCGCGTGGTTTGCAAAACAACGACAAAAATTTCTTCTTCTAAAAAAATAATATATCCTTATTTATTAACATTAAAAATTTAAGGCGAGAAAGGTAATGATCTTTTGACTGCCCTAGAGATAGAGGTTAATTTTAAGAAATGGTTTTTGGTATGAAAATTATTTAGTAACCCTTTTAAAGGAATGAATATCTTAAATGGGAGGAGTAACTTTGAAAGCACTTTTAGAGTTCATATTCGGTCTGTTTAGCTCTATGATATATTGAGTCGTGGCCCTAAACATTTATTAGTGTGGAGACCTGCAGTTTTTATAATAATTTAAGAGAAATTGTGATAGTGGATTTAGTGAATTTTGTTTTAATTTAATTGATTATTAATTTAATTTGAAACCAATAAGCAGAGACCCAGATCCGGTGCCGATTTCAATCACAACAATTAAAAACAACATATTTCGCAAATAAGAATAAACGTGGCTTTATATCGGAGTAGTATCTTAAATGTTTTAATTGTGTGTGGCCAGTGCATCGGACAAGTCTCATACTACCTTAGGACTTCAATTGTTATGTAGGCGGTTGAGTTGATTTTATGAATTCTTGATATCTTTCTTCATAATCACACGTTTTCCTTTTTGTTTTGTCACGTGTGGTGGCTTTGGTGAACTTGCCTTTTTCATTTTGTTAATAACTTTTCAAAGTGTACGACTACTTGTTCACACGGAATACTTCAAAGTAAAAGCAACTTGTTTTGGATGTACATGGTCTATACATTACAAGGAACTTATTCCACGTTCTTATTACTAATTTTATCAACATTTAACGATTCCAATACTAGTCATAGAAAGTAATTTGGTACATTGTTGTATTGCTTGGAGCACTAAGAGAGTCGGTGCTAACTGAACTCCCGGATGACAATACATCGTGGTACGAATTGTGGATGAGTGACATGCATAGAGCTAATTGATAATTTCTCCAAATTAATCAAAAAAATTCATGGAGTGGATTGTATAAAGTGGCCATAGAATATGAACATTTTAGTCTTTTTGACCATCGGTCTCGTGCATCATGTATTTCTTTTGTTACGTACACTTCAATTTTATGCGTTATCGCTTAGTCTAAAGGCGGCTCATATATCCATCAACTTCGTCAAATGCTCATTTCGGGGTGTACCGAAGAGAATATGACTTCCTTTTTGGCATAGTTTGACTTGGCCTCCGAAAATTGACTAGAAATTTCCTCTACCTGACTTTGGTAAACATGTACTAAAGTACATGGGAAGTGGCCTAATACATGGAGTGTTACCAACTATACATGTACTAAACTTAGGAAATTGCCCAATACAAATTGTGTCAATATCTACCAAAATTACCTTATTATACGTACCCTAATATTTATTCATTTTAGATTAAAATGTATAATATATGACCCATCAGAGGGAGTTCCTGGACCATCGCCCTTTCTGCCCTCTGCTCCGGACTGACCCTAATTTTCTCCATTTTTTTTATCATTTTTTACTTAAACAACACATTCTCGATCACACACTTTATAATTTTTACTATCCTAATTATCGAAAAATTCATCATTATAGACAAACAATATGGAATATCGATTGAAGCAGTACAAAGCATTATCTAAAAGCTACATATTAATAGCCTGTGTAATCAGATCAAATTAAATTTATTCGTTTGATCTTGAATTTACAATAAGATATTTTATAATTAAATTATTATTTGTAATGAATAAAAAGATTTGTTGTTGAGCTTTGGTATCTAATTAGTCGGTACAAGTTGGTTTTTAGAGGTCGGCGTAAGTTTGAAATAATCCATATCCAAACACGCGTCGCCTAACTAATGACCTCATGTTTATTATTTGAAATGTTATTTATGACATCACTATTTCCACAAAGAAATGATAATCTATTAAATAAAATGTTAATGTAATTTGGTCACTTGTTGTTCAACTTAGAAATCTGAATGCAACGTGCCACCACCCACCCAAAGGCAAATCCAAAACGACGACGTGTAGTACGCGTGACGCATGCTCTCACTTCATTTGAGTTGTAATCTCACTTACTCACTCTAATGCATATCTCTACACACACCAATAATTAAAAGATTCTTAATTATCCTGATTAAAAAGTAATTGCTTAACACCTCATATTTAAATAATTTCAATGGCTAAAAATACTTTTTTTTAATTTTCATTAAAACACATTTATATTGAAAATCATGAATAATTATCTACTAAATGTAACTAATGAATTTAATATGGTGAAGATAAAAAATGGGTACATCAACCAATCAAAATGGAAGATTGGAATATTCTAGAGAAGAAGCTCAAATAATATTCTAGTGGCATGTAGATACACGACTACCACCTCCTAACCAATCAAATTAAAATCAACTAAAAAACTTGACTAATTTAATTGCTAAACTAATTGATTAGTTGTGTTAATTAATTATTAGTACAACCATGAGTTGTAAGATACCTCTCCACACCACTAGACGTGCTCCACTCTCCTTCTTCCCATTTCCATCCCTTATCCAACTCACATTCAACCAATTCACACTATATTTTTAATTCTTCAACACCTTATTCCTTTTTCATATCATTCATCCGTAAAAATGATATATCGGTCAGTCTTTCGATCTCTGATTGCAAATGTTTTTGATGATTCAAGAATTTATTAATAAACACGCATACCAACGCCGGAATAATTACCATTTAATAAAAGGTGTAACAAAATCTTGTTCAATTTATTCACTTTATTTCACACACGAAAATCATACCAATTAAATAAATAAATAAATAAATAAACAGAACACACCAAAAATTAAATTGATGCGTTGTCGATCCATTTTACTTCACACCACTTGTCACGCAACATCCACTCGTTTCCGGCCGACTATATATAACTACACACACCTCTTCCACTCTCTTATACTTCAATTTTCAACATCGACCCATTTCACTCCTACACTCAATCTTCTCTAAAACTTGCTTTCTAAGGAAATTGCATAACGATGGAAGCTCTCAGTCACTCATCAGAAAAGGGTTGTTATAGTTTGGTTGATAACTTGGTGAAGAGGAAGCGATCAAAACGGCCTAGATCTGAAGATGGTGGTGGGTTGAGATTGGTGATTGATGAAGTTGATATGGATTTGGCTAGGTGTTTGATGATGTTGGCTAGTGGGGTTGTTGACGGTGAAGTTGGGGTGGTGAAAAAGGATGAGGAGGAGAAGGTTTGCGTGGAAGGTAAGGAAAATTTTCACGTGTCTAATGTTGCACCGCCGTGTGCGACGGAGTTGACGGCGGAGGAAGTGGCGTTGACTGGGTTTATGGAAGAGAAGGGGTGTCACAAGTGTTCTGTTTGTGATAAGGAGTTTGGGTCATACCAAGCGTTAGGTGGACACAAGGCGAGTCACCGAAAATTACTGGCGGCAGGTGAGATTCCCGACACGTCAGCGGCGGTGATAGGGGTGGTAAAGGCGGAGGTAGGCGGTGGAAAGGGTGGAGTAGGGAGAGTGCATGAGTGTTCAATCTGCCACAAACAATTTCCGACAGGACAAGCTCTAGGCGGACACAAGCGTCGCCACTACGAAGGGGTGCTCGGAAAGCCGAAACACCACCAGCTCCCAACCCAACTCAAAACACTCAAGGTGGCCACCAATAGCAGTAGTGGAATAACGACCGCATCGACATCCGATGCAGCCGGGTCATCCTTGAGCCACCGAGGATTTGATCTAAACATTCCGGCCTTGCCGGATTTATGGCCCGTTAGTCGGTTTGCGGCTGTTGAAGAGGAAGTGGAAAGTCCACATCCGGCCAAGAAACCACGCGTGTTCTTGCCAAACAATGTTTAGGTCATTGATTTGATCCTTTTAGTATCATGTCACAGTTTGTTTAGTTTTTTAGGTAGTGTCATCCTTGTAATTAATTCATTATAGGCCTTTCATCACTTTCATATATATTGATTTTATTTACCAATTCATTCATTTATTTCAAATCAAAGTATCAAATATTACAACACATAAAAAAGTTTATAAAAAAGATTTTTCAATACCGATTATAATAAACAGATGAATATACGATAATCATCTATTTTACTAATTTGAAGTTCTAATTACAACGAACACTTTCACTCAATTTGACAAACATGTCCTCCGTTATGAAGTCATATCAAAACTGCGTCGTTTTGGATGGTCATTGTTGAAGTATTTTAGACTGTATTTAGGTGGGTGATTTGGAGTGTACTTAACTTAATTGTACTTTAAGTGGTTGATTTGAAGAGAGTGAGATGTTTGGTTAAGTTGGGTGGGCAGTGGCGCGGTGTGGTGCAGTTGTGTGTGGATGTAGATAAGCATGAAAATAAGGGGAATGGGAAGTGAGCTGAAATGAATGAGAAGGGAATGCATGAGATTAGGATGAAGAGACAGATGGCTTCTCGTATGTAACTTGCTTGTATGCCTTTGTAGACATGTAGTACGTCTGTTGTTGTACACGTTTTTGTGCTTTCTTTTCTTAAACTTTCTCTTTTACATTTGATGTTTCACTCCCACACGTGACTTGTGTTGTTACAAGCTTTGATTTTGGCATTTTTTATTACTAAAATGAAGATGATCCAAGCGTATTCTAGTAACTAGTAGTTTTGTGCACAAAAATTTGTGCGTATATAAATTTGACATGTAATATTAATAATTTTAATTAAAGATATACATAGAATCAAATGAAATATTATATGATAATTAGGATATTGTAAATATGTGAAGGAGTAAGGGTAGTTTTGGAAGCCAAAATATGGCTTCAAAAAGTAACTGACAATTCAAGGTTTTAGGCTTTATTAATAGTAAGATTTATATTACTCGAAATCAAAAGAGCTAGGCAGGTGTTAAACAAATAGGTCATATTGGCTCAAATTCGAACTTCTTAAACAATTATTAGGATTTGAACAAAATTGAACTGAATGATGATTGTATAAAAAATTGAATTTCCTTTAAATTCACCTATTAAACACGTGATTTTCGACAAAAAACTCATATGTATTTGAGAGTGTGTTAAAGACTGGCCTAATAATTGTGGTGCTGAATTATATAAACATCAACTTTCAAATGTGATTGAATTAGAAACTAAGTAGTAAACTGATTTGGGAAAGGGGTGAAAAAATCTTGAATGAAAAAAGAAGTTACTAGAATAGGCCAAAAGAAGAGGGTGGTGGTGGATAAGGAGTGGGAATGAGTGAAGAGTTTGGAAGTTAGACAAAGACAAGAGTGTTCATGTGTTAGTTGTTTTGAGCTGATTGGTTGGAATTGGAAGGTTGTGGCCGCCATGTTGTTTGGTTGTTGTTGTAGTAATATGATTAGATGATTAGATCAATTCTAAGTGCACCTTTGACTTTGATTTTGTCTCATTTTAGGGTTATGTAAATAAACATTTTATACTAGTAAATCTTACACATTTTCTATAAAAACTAGGTTTGTCAAACCGACACGTTGTTATTAATTTTCTTGATAATGGCGAAGTATATATAATTATTTCATGAAGGGGAGAATATGAGAGATGGCATCTTAGATGGGATCCAATAGTTTTGAGTGTATGTGAAAGTATGGGAAACAAGTTGGTTGTACCAAAACTTAAGCTCTTATTTTTATTGTGTGAACGAGAAGAGAACAAGTCCATTCAAGCCAAGCTAGTGATACGATACTATATAGTATTTGGTCATCAAACCATTTTTTTTTTCTTTCTTTTTTTTCTTTTAAAGGGATTATCGGAATTCACTCCTACCCCATGACTCGAATCCGAGACCTATTGGTCCAGGCAGTGGGTGCCTAACCACTAGGCCAACCCCACTTCGTCCATCAAAGCATTTTCGAACATTGAATATCATGAATCATTTCCGATTTTTTGACCCTTATTTTTTATACTCCCTCCGTCCCATAATTTATGTCCCATTTGGTTCTTTGCACGGTTTTTAAGGAATGAAAGAAAAAATAATTAAAAAAGATAGTTGTGTGGTAAGGAAAGAGAAAAAAAGTGATTTGATAGATAATAAGTGGTGAAAAAGGAGGAGAGAGGAGAAATATGTGGTGGAAAACTAAAGAAGACATGTTCATTTATGGTAAGTTTTAGAAATGGGAAGATGATTTTGGGACACCCAAAAAGGAAATGGGACATTAATAATGGGACAGAGGGAGTACATCTTGATGCTTTGATTTTCTTCAATACCCAGTTTGGGCTGCATGTAGCGAGCCCAAATTACAAATTGGCCAATTAAGCCGAACCGCCAAATCAGTGGAAGTAAAACTGGATTCAGATCCAGTGCTAAAAAAAAGCAACAGCTATTTGCAGTGATCCAAAACTACGTAGTTTTGGTAAAGAGTTCATCCAAAACTACTTAAGGTTATAGTAAATAACATCAAAGTGACGCCGTTTTGGTCCTCGCAGCAAATAGCTATGCTACACCGGATCTGGATCCAGTAAAACCTGAATATGCTCCGATTAATGTTTCCGAAGAGTCCAAAGAGTGTTGTATATGCACCAATGTTCGGAATGATGAAAATTTCCTCGATGTAAGAATAAAAATAAATGGACTGGGTAATTTAGGAATCGAAAAAAGCCAACTGATCGTAATACCTTCGTCCATTACTATTCCCCGTATATAGGGGAGGGTATTATGGTTATTTAGGGTGTCCAAATCAAAAGTTAAGGATGAGTAACTTCCTTGCAGTTTACAGCTACTATACTAAACCATTCGACTTACTGCATAAATTTTAATATTACATTTTTATTTTTAGCAGCCAGTGGCCATAATTTTATACAATTGTCGTGAAGTAAACTAATCATTTTACATCGTCAATCTAACGTCGTTGAAGTTTAATTACACTGAGGGATGCTACTGCAATATTCATCTTCTGTTTGCAAACACAATTAAATTATGAGAAATGCAGGAAGAATCCATTTGGTGCGTACCGAGCAAATTTTATTGCTAAAATATTCATAAATACAAATACTTTGTCAGCTAAGAGGTATCTTGATAAATACTATATATATAGAGGTTGTATCATGTGAAACCCTCCACTTTTCATGGATCCATGGATCCCCTTTGCAGCCGTTGATTGCATTTACTGTTTGCATTTTGGACGCACCAGATTGTGCCAGCGCATTAATGAGCATGTGCAACTCACGTGTGCATTTGTCATGTGCAACTCACATGTGCATTTCAAGAATGCAAACACGTGGCACAATCTGGTGCACACAAAAAATGCAATCAACGGCGATGAAAGGGGATCCATGGATCCATGGAAAGAGGGGAGTTCCACATGATACTTCCCCTATATTTATCAAAATATCCTCGTGCCCTTTATTTTTCAGTGTCTTAAATTATTTACTTTATTGCATGTATCAAGGCCACATTTATGATAGTTCCGAGCTTAAGTTGCCAAAAGGACATTAGTTTCTACTTTTTTATCTTTTTCAATACTATCTATCAAGAGAAATGCGTTATATATCGATTATTGATATGTTCCGAGTAATAAAATGATGAAAATATTTCTACCCAAGTATGCACTGAGTTTCTATGCGCCCAACAACGATCTAAGTCCAATGTTTGACCAATGGCGGTGTTAGGAACCTTCTAGATGACACTTAAACACACTTCAACAAACAAGTTTGATATGATATGGAACAATGCCTTCGATTCATCTTTGTATCGGAAGTGAATCGAGGCCCCAAGGTACACTACAAGCTAACATTGACATACCAATACATGTCAATTCATTCTGGATGTTTTGACAGACAAAAGACACTAACTTATACATGAATCATGACTCACAAAACCCTAGAGACGTTGCTTTCAAACTCCGAAGGATAAGCATCTTTTTTCCTACAAGTGTATTAGACAATTCCTTCTAAAAACAGTCTTATCCACAGTATACACATAACTTATGCTCTGGTCACTTTGACTTTGATAAAACACGTCCATGATGATTTTATATCATCATTTATGTTTGCCATACGGTTTTAGGTTGGACCCCAAGCTCCCATGATCAGCAATCTCCAGCTGCGACACTAGCTGTTCATGAACTCCCGGTTGAGCTCCAACATTAGCTATTGAACTCAGCTCAATAGCTGAGCTACTTGAGTTGCTTCGATTCACTGAGTAGCTTCTTTGAGCTTCCATTTCAATCCTCCAAGCTCCCCCAACGGCTGGAAGTTCTTCCCATCAGATTCGTTTAGTTCTTGCTACAACAGTTGCACCAGTCTTTACTGTATGTTTGTTGCCATTAGTATTCCAGCTCATGTGCTGCTCTTTTGGACTACTCCTTTAATCTGGCCCTCCTCACACTGAGTGATCTCTAACTGAGTCCCCATCTCAACAGAGCTCCCTCGAGTCACAACACTAACATTCTCCATATACATTTCCTACCAATTTATTCCAAAGTCGTTGCCAAGTTCCCTACTGCACTTTGGCTGATCTGAGCTGATTCCAAACCGCCCTTCTCAACAGAACGGGGCTCGAGTTGATTTCTAACATCATTCCCTTTTCAAAGTTTGACCTTGTCCTCAAGGTCATAATCACGATTATGCATATTAACTTCAACAAATGGACATATTTCCTCTACTTGCATACATCTCAATGAAATATTACACGTTGCTGAATCAAAATGAATTTGATCAACCTAGCGGGTAAGTTGTCTTCTAAAATCCTCATCTCCTTCTTGCACCACTAATACTTGCAGCGTTGCAAACTTGCATGGATGTCCCGACATTAACCTTTCATCACATCTTAAACATATTCCTTTAGCACGACTCTCCTAAATTTCAACCTCCATCATCTTCACAAACACAGAAATCTGCACATAACGGTGTAGACAATAAATTTTGTCTATAATTAAAAATTAATCAAATAATTATTTAATTAATTAATTTAATTATTAAGATTTGGGCTGCAAAAATAGGCCCAAGTCACAAGAAGAAACCTGGCCCAAAACATAGTTACAAGCCCAGAAAGCCCACAA
This sequence comes from Sedum album, assembly GCA_006409495.1. NCBI lineage: Eukaryota > Viridiplantae > Streptophyta > Magnoliopsida > Saxifragales > Crassulaceae > Sedum > Sedum album. Next base: position 13,952 of record QZGG01000996.1, on the reverse strand, counting down.
GCCCAACAAGGATTTCCACTCTATAAATAGAGTCTCACTCTTTCATTTGAAACACACAATTCAAGAAGAAGAGAAGAGAAGAGAAGGAGAGAAGACAACGCCCTCCACTACGAAATCCAGCAACGCCCTCCATTACGAAATCCAGTTTGCGCAGTCAACAAGTGCACAGAGCACCGCCTGCCAAAGCATTACCAGCACACAAGTGAAATCAAGTCATCGCGACCTTCACCCGTGCAAAGCAAATCCGTTCAAGTAGAATCAGAGGAGTAACAGAGAGAGTGAATACGCAAACTTCTGAAATTCAATTCAAAGAAAACATTTGTAACACTATTTTGTTCAATACGAAATATTACGTTTACAAATTTGGTGAACCCTACGTGAAACTCTCTACCTCTCATCTCTACGACTTTACCAAAACTACAAGAATCCCACTACAAGGATGTCTACTCAACAAACCAACTCTCGCAGTCCTACCCGAACCGCTGCCGCTGCATTGCAAACCAAGTCCACCATCATTGACATGCAACGCACTGATGTCATTACGAGAAGCATGACAAGGAAGATGGCCGTCAGTGAAGCTGCTGCAAGTCTTCGCGCTGCTAAAATACCAACCAAGGAGCGCACATTCGCTGCTGCCTCTATTGCTGCTGCAGCTGCTGCTTTGATTGCATCCAACTCCCCAAAATCCAAAACCAAGGGAAGCGTCATTGTTGACAAAACACGCTCATCAAAAGCAAAGGTGAATTTAGCTAAGAAGATGGATGCAGCAGAATCCAGTAGAGCTTCTGTCATGACTATCGGCGCTAAGTCCATCGAAGAGCAGATGACAGAAATGAGGAAAATGCTCGAAGAACTCTCAAGAGCCAACAATGAGAAGGATGAGCGAATTGAGTTCCTCCAGAAAGAGCTGAATGAGTTGCGTAAAGAAAATTAGAAGTAGCAGACGTTGAGGAAATGTCGAGTGACAATGATTCTGAGAAGGCCGATGGCGCAAGAACTGAGGGCGTCAATTACAATGAGAAACAACTACAAGATATGATAGCAAATGCAATCAAGCTTCAGTTAGGCGGCAGTTCGTCAAGTGGTGCACGCTACTCGAAAGCCGTATACAAGAAGGATTGATGGATTACGAATGCCTCTAGGATATCAACCTCCTAAGTTCCAGCAGTTCGATGGCAAAGGTAACCCAAAGCAACATGTAGCTCACTTTGTTGAAACATGTAACAACGCTGGTACAGAAGGAGACCTGTTAGTAAAGCAGTTTGTGCGCTCATTAAGAGGGATTGCATTCGACTGGTATACGGATCTAGAGTCGGAATCCATAGATAGCTGGGATCACATGGAGGATGAGTTCCTCAACAGGTTCTATAGCACCAGACGCATCGTTAGCATGAGTGAGCTGACTAATACAAGACAATGGGAAGATGAGCCAGTTGTAGACTACATCAATCGATGGCGTGCGTTGAGTCTTGAGTGTAAGGATCGTATCAGTGAAACCTCTGCTGTGGAAATGTGCATTGATGGAATGAGCTGGGAACTTTTGTACATCCTTAAAGGGATCAAGCCTAGAAGTTTTCAAGAGTTAGCTACGCGAGCGCATGACATGGAGATAACAGTCAAGGGTCATGGAAGGAGTCGCACATCCAATTCAAAACCACCAGTTGAGAAGAAAGAGTTCAAAAAAACAGACAAAGTTGTCAAGAGTACCACTAAGGAAGCAATGGTTGTCGGCTCTAGTAGCGCTCCAGTGAAAATTTCTGCAAAACCAAAACAAGAGAAAAGGAAAGAGTTCTCTCGAAGAGACTACAATCGCGATAAGCCCACGCTAAAAGAACTTCAAGCTAAGAAGTATCCATTTCCTGATTCTGATTTGTCAGGAATGCTTGATGATTTGTTAGAAAAGAAGATAATTCAGCTACCGGAGCCGAAACGTCCTGATGAAGTCAACAAAACTAATGATCCAAAATATTGTCGTTACCATAGATTGGTAAGCCACAGTATTGAAGACTGCATAACATTGAAAGAACTCATAATGAGGCTGGCTAGAGAAGGAAAGATCATACTGGATGTTGATGAAGCTGTGGAAGCAAATCATACTACTGCGACAACATGCAAACAGCCATGTCACAAACCTCAAAATTTATACAAGTGTCATATCCAATTTGGAAGTCATACACCTGTAGAAGTTTGCATGGAAAAGTCATCAGTATTGTCAAATGTCGCAAATCAAAATGTAGATGCTTCACGCAAAGCTCAAAAGATGTTGATGACGATGAAGGATGGATAGTTGTGACTCGAAAAAAGCCAAAGAATCGAGTGTTGACAAGATCACAGACCGTCGATCGAAGAAGAAGCAAGAAACAAAGGAAAAGCCGTCGCTCGAAAGGAAAGAAAATGTCAAAGAAGATGGTGAAGTCACATGTGCTGCCCACTGACCTTCTAAAGCAAGCCGTTCCAACCCCCATCACTCTAGTTGAGTTTTTTCCCAAGGATTACTTCAATAAAGTTGGTGTCAATACAACCTCGATAGCAACCATTGAGGACAACTCCACTGAAGAACACGAATTACCGAATGACAAGATTACACCACAAACTTCCAACACGCCTGAAGAAATGCATGAAAGGATTCAAACACCTCAAAGTCCAAAGATAGAGAAAGTACAAAATGAAGAAAGTTCGTCTAAGTATGTTTCATGCAATACGGCGTTGACCTTCTCAGATGAAGATCTGCTCCTTGGGTCAAAACTTCACAACAGACCCTTGTACGTAACTGGCTACATAAGAGAGCAAAGAGTGAACAGAATTCTTATTGATGGCGGCTCTGGTGTAAATCTCATGCCAAAAACAACTATGAATGAGTTAGGAATTACACTTGATGAACTCTCCAACAGTCGAACTATGATTCATGGTTTTAATCTAAATGGTGAGCGCGCAATCGGTATGATTCGAGTGAATCTCACGATGGATGAGTTATCTTCTGACACTTTATTCCATGTCATTGATTCAAAAACATCATTCAAGTTATTGTTGGGCCGTCCATGGAAGCACGAGAATGGGGTTGTCGCTTCTACCCTTCACCAATGCCTGAAGTACTATCGTGGAGGAGAACGAAAAATAAATGGGGATGCAAAGCCATTCACAAAAGCTGATTCATTCTTTGCTGATGCAAAGTTCTTCGAGGAAGGTGGTGTGTCAGAAGAACTTTTGCCTTCTATTATCTCCTCAACTGGTGAAGGAAGCAGAAAAAATGAAAATATGGTGAAATCGAACGATTTGCTTCATCAAGATACAATGGAGGTTGAAAATGGATCAAGCTCTTCTCAGCAAGTTAAAAGGCCGGAAGTAGCATCAAAGAATACTGCTCCCATCTTGCGATATATACCAAAGTCTCGGCGTAAGCAAGGGGAAAGCCCTTTTGTAGAATGTCAGAGTTTCTCGACAGATCCTAACGGAGAAAGGAAAGGAAAGCAAGTTATAAAGCAAGAGTGGGTTGTAAAATCAAAAGCGGTGATTCCTTTAACCGGATTGAGTCAAGCACAAATTGCTAGGCCACCACCAGCAGGATTCGTCTTCTCTTCATATGAATCTTCTGAAGGAGGGGAGAACTCAAACGGGAAATTCAGCGCAAACGCGTATAAGTTGATGGAAAGAGCTGGGTATGACTTCACAAATCCGACGCCACTTGGAGTTGTGATCAAGCCGCATCAATATAGCATCGATCAGATAAGTGGACTTGCTCCCAAGCGTACAGGTTTGGGTTACGAATCTCATGAGCCTGTAAAGATCTCTGGTCGCCGCCAGGTTGACGTGACTTCAAGTCATTACATCACAGCAGACGAAGAAGAAAAAGAAGTGATATTTGATTCTGACAATAATTTGCCTCCGGCTACATCCTCAATCTTTGACCGAATTAGTCCGCCAGTAAAGAGAGCACGATCCTCAGTATTTGATAGACTTAATACTCCGACGGAACGACAAAACCTTCCTTCAAGAAGAGTTTCTTCAGTGTTTGACAGGTTGGGGGAAAAATATAAAAGTAAGGAGAAGCCATCTTCTTCTAATTCCAAAAGTCCAAAGCAGTCAAGAACAAAACGTTTGAAAGGATCCAGCAATTCAGTTTTCAATCGTTTGGAAACATCTGCAAAGAAGGAAGAGCTTATCAACAAAGATGATGGTGTCAAGAACAATGAAGTATCAACCTTCCACATCACTGTTGAAGAAATGAGCGACAATGATGAAGAATTAGAGCTGATCCGGCACCACCAAAACTTGAAGACGGGGGGCAATCCACGGTTGACGATCTAAAAGAGTTGAACCTCGGAACCGCTGAGGATCCACGTCCCATTTTTGTTAGCACCCTTCTCACCAAAGAAGAAACAAGCATGTACTACGAGCTGCTAACTGAGTATAAGGATGTATTCGCGTGGAGCTACACAGAATGCCAGGGCTAAGTGAAGACATTGCAGTTCACCGTTTGGCAATCAAAAGCGATGTAAACCCAAAAAGCAATCTCAACGACGCTTCAGACCAGAGTTAGTCCCAGAAATTGAAAAGGAAGTGAACAAGCTCATTGATGCAGACTTCATTCGAGAAGTAAAATATCCAACTTGGATTGCTAACATCGTGCCGGTGAGAAAGAAAAACGGACAACTGCGAGTATGTGTAGACTTCCGAGACCTCAACGACGCATGTCCTAAAGACGACTTCCCTCTTCCAGTCACGGAGCTAATGATTGACGCAACCACTGGACATGAAGCTTTATCCTTCATGGATTGTACAGCTGGATACAATCAAATTCGCATGGCACCGGAAGATGAAGAAGCTACAGCGTTTCGCACTCCTAAAGGGATATTCTGCTACAAGGTGATGCCGTTTGGATTGAAGAATGCAGGTGCAACATATCAACGAGCAATGCAACATATTTTTGAAGATATGATGCACAAAACTGTGGAATGCTACGTTGATGATGTAGTTGTCAAGTCTAAAGATAGAGCAGATCACATTCAAGATCTTCGTCTAATTTTTCAAAGACTTCGAGAGTGTCAACTTAAGATGAATCCGCTGAAGTGCGCTTTTGGTGTTACATCTGGCAAGTTTTTAGGATTTGTGGTTACTCACAGAGGCATTGAGATAGATCAAACGAAGATTAAAGCTATTCAAGAAATGCCTGAGCCTAAAAATTTGAAGGAATTGCGAGGATTGCAAGGGCGCTTGGCCTATATTAGAAGGTTCATCTCCAATCTTGCAGGGCGTTGCCAACCGTTCAGCCATCTAATGAAGAAGGATGCTCCATTTGTTTGGGATGAGAGATGTCGCAATGCTTTCAATAGCATAAAGAAGTATCTTTCTTCTGCACCAGTATTGGGAGCACCAATCCGAGGGAAACCTCTAATCCTCTACATTGCCGCGCAAGAACGATCCTTAGGAGCAATGTGTGCACAAGAAAATGAAGAAGGTAAAGAAAGAGCTCTTTACTACTTGAGTCGAACATTGGTTGGAGCGGAACTCAATTATTCTCCCATCGAGAAAATATGTCTTGCACTTGTATTCGCCGTTCAAAAGCTAAGACATTACATGCAAGCTCATACAGTTCGTGTTGTTTCCAAAGCTGATCCCATCAAGTATATACTCTCTAGACCCGTCCTCTCTGGTCGACTGGCGAAATGGGCAGTGCTCCTAAAGCAGTACGATTTGGTGTTTGTGCCTCAAAAAGCGACAAAAGGTCAAGCCATAGCCGATTTCTTTGCAGATCATCCGGTACCGGCTGAATGGGAATTTTCTGTAGATCTTCCAGGCGAGGGAGTGTTCTGTGTTGATATACTTCCACCTTGGCAAATGTACTTTGATGGTGCTGCAAGAAGGGATGGAGCCGGTGCAGGGGTCGTATTTCAGTCACCAGAAAATCACATTCTTCCTTATTCATTCACCCTCGCTCAGCTGTGCTCAAACAATGTGGCTGAATATCAAGCTCTCTTATTAGGACTTCAGATGGCGATTGAAATTGGTATAGACAATATGGATATTTACGGGGATTCACAACTCGTAGTCAACCAGGTGCTCAATGAGTATGAAGTTAAAAAGGATGACTTGATCCCTTACCATAGACATGCAATTCAGCTCCTTAACACATTTTACTCTATCAATATTGGACATGTTCCAAGAAGTGCCAATAAGTTGGCTGATGCGCTTGCTAATCTTGCAGCCAATTTGGCACTGGGGGCAGAAGAGTCCATGTCCATTCCAGTCTGCAATCGTTGGGTAGTTGCATCAGATAACGAAAGTGAAGAAATCAAGGAGTCAACAAATGTAATACACGTCTATGAAGTTGACACTGATGATTGGCGTCAACCCATCATTGATTTTCTAAAGCATCAAAAGCTGCCAGATGATCCAAGACACAAAACAGAAATACGTCGACGCGCTCCAAAATTCATTTACTATAAAGACACCCTTTACAGACGTTCTTTCATTGGGCAATGGCTAAGATGTCTTGGCAACGAAGAAGCAACAGAAGCAATGCAAGAGGCACATGCTGGTGTGTGTGGTGCGCATCAGTCTGGTCCAAAACTTCATGATCGCATTAAGAGAATGGGTTACTACTGGCCCACAATGGTACAAGATTGCATGGAGTTCGCAAAGAAGTGTGACGCTTGCCAATTCAATGCTAACTTCATACACCAACCTCCAGAGCCCTTACACCCTACAGTGGCGTCTTGGCCTTTTGAAGCATGGGGACTTGATGTAGTAGGGCCAATTTCTCCGAAAGCATCTAACGGGCATGCATACATTCTTGCAGGAACTGATTATTTCTCCAAGTGGGCAGAAGCAGTTACATTACGGGAAGTCAAAAAAGAGAACGTTGCCGATTTTATAAGAACACAAATCATCTATCGCTATGGCATTCCGAGGCGGATAATAACTGACAATGGCACACCATTCTTCAACAAGCATGTGACGAGTCTCTGCGAAAAGTTCAAGTTCAAACAATACAAGTCATCGATGTATAATGCTCCTGCCAATGGACTAGCTGAGGCTTTCAATAAAACGTTGTGCAACTTATTGAGGAAGGTAGTGTCAAAATCAAAGCGTGACTGGCATGAAAAAATTGGTGAAGCGCTTTGGGCATATCGAACGACAGCTAAAACACCAACTCTAGCAACCCCGTATGCTTTGGTGTATGGAGTAGAGGCTATATTGCCACTGGAGCTTCAAATTCCATCTATGCGCATTGCAATCCAAGAGGGACTAACAAGTGATGAAAATGACAAGTTACGTCTTGCTGAGTTGGATGCTCTTGATGAAAAAAAGGATGCATGCACAACAAAATCTGCAGTGTTATCAGGCAAGGCTTTCACGAGCGTTCAATAAGAAAGTGCGTCCTCGATCTTTTCAAGTTGGAGATTTAGTGTTGGCTGTGAGAAGACCCATAATTACTTCGCATAAAACAGGAAGTAAATTCATGTCAAAATGGGATGGACCTTACGTGGTACAAGAAGTCTATACTAATGGAGCCTACAAAATTGTTGATCAAGATGGATTGCGCATTGGTCCAATAAATGGGAAGTTCCTGAAACGCTACTACTGTTAGAAAAATGTAAACTCCTAAGCAAGAGTATAAACTGCATGTACTGAACTACGTTTGACTTGATCTTGTGAGTTGACATACATTACTTACAAGTACGTAGGCAGCTTGAAAGCATTATTATTCAAGTGCAGTCACAACAATACAAATAAAATCTCCTGGCCCGCAAGAGTTAAAACTGTGAACGGCTAAATAAACAAAAAAAAAGACATCAAGATAAAGGAAACTATGATTTTATTGATCAAAAAAGTTTCAACAGATTGCATGAGGATAAAAAAAACAAAGTAAAAGTCTTCAAGTTCTTCACATGGCTGCATCAAGATTCCTCTTGCACTTATCTAGTCGACGCTGCATCTTCTTCAGTTGGGCCTGAGAAACTTCCTGGTCATCTAGCTTTTTCTGAAGGAACTCGAGTCTGGATTTGGTTGATGAAAGCAGTGAGAGTTGTTGTTGATGCTTCTCCTTCATATCTGCTTCTTCTTTCTGTAAGGCGGCTATCTTCTTCGCAAGATCTGACATTTGCTCCTCTTGGTTCTCACTGATCCGAATTGCATTCTCATAAGCCAGTTGAGTGGATTGAATATCTGCTTCAACACTAGTGCCATCTAGGATGTCATTGTCACCAGGAACACTCTTCTGGGCGTTGAGAAAATCATTCACGCTTCTCACATATGCGTCCACTAAGGCTCGAAGACTGGAGCTGTCACCACCAAATCCCTCAATACCGGCATAGAAACTTGCAGCAGAATCGGTCACCACACTCTCAACTTGGTTGTAGGGGCATCTTTAAGCTTTTGAAGGAATAATCTCCTCACCATCATTACCGCTTCATTAGTGATGTCACTGTTAGGCAGAATTGCTTGGAGTGAAGATGATGATGCAGTAGTGTCACCTCCAACATTTTCCTTTTCACCAATGTGAGAACTCTGACATGTGTAGATGAGTTAGTCTCCTGTTGAGGCTGAATGATAGGAGGATTGGGCTTTCCTCTACCGTGGACTTGTCTGTGACATGCAGTTTGGAGTATGGCTCGTGGATCAACTCTGGGACTTCTTTTGACAAATCAAAATCCCCTCCTGTTAAAGAAAAGAAATGAAAGTAAGCAAAATATTAAATAAAGACAAAAAAAAAAGTTAAAGACAAAATACCAATGTAAGGCGTTCAGGCACATCAATGGCATCAGGTAAATCCCCAAAAAGCTCCAACATACTTGGGCAGTCCGCGCTTCGTTCACACGACGATGCTTAAGGTTGGTTCCACGCTCGACGTCATCGCTGAGGATTCACCCGACCGTTTACTTGAATCCTTCTTTTGAGAGCGATGCATATCTTTGTCACTGGACTTGTCAACATCAGTCATCTTACCCTTACCTTTGAAATCCACGCTAGCTAGAAGACGATCAACATTCTTTCGGAGGTCGCTGACTGTCACCACTTGCCACCATTGCCTGAAGCCATTTGTGGTTAGGGTCCCCCAATTCTCAGCAGAGCATGGTAACATCACATTGGTCTCAGAACCAACAAATAGAAGTAATCTGAAGTGCTTTAAGGCAACATCATGAGCAATAGGACCATCATCAACGCCACGTGGAAGCATTTTGGGAACATCTTGATAAAAGGCAAACTGTCGGGCAAAGCGGGTCGGATGATATGGCTCAAGAAGAATGATGTCTTCAAGCGCAATGGAAGGTAGGCAGTGCGCAACGAGATAAGATAGCTGGTTGTGGATGTATCCAAAGTACCGTTCTCACAAAATGACTCGCATCTGGTCCTTGTTGGTATGAGACTTGAAGCTTTGAAACTAGAAACCCTCGTGGATGAGCTGGCGAGCTGCAATGTCAGTAAAATGCTTCGCTCCTTGGTGACCAGAATACCGTCATTAATGGAGTCCCAATGCTGCCAAATTCGTGATGAGTGCCGAAGTATTGAGCTAACCATCCGTAAAGATAATGGGCTGGAAATGCTGAACCTGATGAAGAAGGTTTGTCTGCTGTCGCCATCTTGTTCAGACCATGATAGATACTCGCGAGCACGGAAGGAGCTAAGCTGAACACCACACCTTTTGCCATCAGTGCAGCCACTTCAAAGGTGCCAGGTCTGATCAGCCTATCGTCTTGCTCTGGTAATGCAAAAACGCATAGCCAACAGGATAAAAAGGCCGCCAAATATGTGGTTTTCCTTTCGTTGTCATCAGTAATGCCTAGCTCAGTGAATACTTTGGTTTCTTCTTGACTCCACTCCGCAGGATTTTTGGAAATGTCACCTTTCGGGTTGTATCTGTTCTGAGGTGGATTGTTCGCTTCACGTGTCCGTCTTGAAGGAGGACTCTTGTAGACGTCTTGACGTTTGCACCAGAACTGAATCCATTGAGCAGCTGAAACTCCACTTTTAGAATTGGGTTGGTCGGCCAAGAAACAATATACGCTGAACAAACGCTCGCACGCCCGAGGAATCCGTCGACTACCATCTTGATTACGTGACTCCAATGTCTTCAAAGTTGGGATCGCTTCATCATACAAGTGACCAGACACAGGCAATCCAGCAAGCTTGTGCAAATCCCACAAGGAAATGGACCATTCTCCCGCCAAAGTATGTAGGGTGTTCGTCTTCATGCACCAGCTCTCACAAAAAGCTCGCATCACATTCGGCTCCCGATCGTAAGAAAATAAAGAGGCAAACACAGCATCGTAGAGTTTGGAGTCCTTCAAGCGGGCACCACAACGAGCAAGGACGTCCTCTGTCCATTCCCAATAGCGCGGTGTAAACGAGAACTCGCCAGAGATTTTCATCATGTTTTGCCCCCATCTCACATTCCCATCTATGATCCTTCGTCCTAACAAGGAAAATCGGCTGGTACTTGCTTCTTTCTCCCGATTGATCAAGAAACTTCTTAGAACAAAAGCAGACCCGTTGTTTGATTCATCCTTTAATCGCTCAGTCATCTCAGTTGAAAACTGTCTTCTCAGTGTAGCTGGATTGAGCTTGTTGCCGTGCAGAAGTGATGGGTGGATGGAAAACTTGTGCTTCGCCTCATTTGCCGTGGTTCTCTGATCCTTGACAACGCAAAGATAGGATCTCTCATTCTCATGGAACTCTTTGAAGTACATCATTTTATCTACAAAAAAAATTAGAAAAAATAAATAAAAAAAAAATAATTAAAAAAAGTCAAAGTCAACATGTGGTCAAAGTCAACACCTGGTCAAAGTCAACACGTGGTCAAAGTCAGCAGCCCAGTCAGCGCACAGTCAGCAGTCCAATCAGCAGCCCCAGCAGCCCAGTCAGCGCACAGTCAGCAGCCCAGTCAGCGCACAGTCAGCAGTCCAGTCAGCAGCCCGGTCAGCAGTCTAGTCCGCGCCCAGTCAGCGCCCAGTCAGCGTCCAGTCAGCGTCCAGTCAGTATCCAGTCAGCATCTAAAAATGGAAAGAAAAAAAAAACAGAATATTTAGTGATGAATGTTCACACAAGATCTATACACTCCAAACAGACACGAACAAGACAAAAAAAAGGGTAGCAGATAACAAAGAATGAAGATCACCACCTCAAATTGAAATGCACAAAAGGATGAAAGCCAATCTGTGACGAACTGCAAAGACTTGAAAATTGGTCCAAACACAATTTATCACTGACTCCCTCGACTTCACAAGCCTGAAACAAAACAGAAAACTAACATATAAAAAGAGTTGAAGGGAAGTATAAGGAAACAACAACACACACAAAAAAAGGGCAGTTCGCATGTTGTCCAAAGTCGGAAACACTGCTGAAAGATGATTTAACAATATTGCAAGTAAAGAAGAGGGAATAAAAGCGATACTATATTTTAGTGACTATTCTTACCAAAGGATTAGTGGGAAATACTGCAAAATGGAATCAGCAGTCACTATTTATCTCCCCAACAATCAGTTTGTTTCAATCTGCAAATGTAAAACAAAAAAGAAAAATAAGGGAAACGAAACAAACTCTTGACATTTGACAGCTGGGGATTCAAAAATGCTACACAAGGTGAACAAATCACGAGTGTAAAAAAAAGATGAAGTACCAGTAAAGGTTGTCACTGTCAAAATGTTTATGGAAGCGAGCAGACAAACCATCACCATTGTTTTATACTGCATGGAAAGAGACGTGTATTTAAATTTGAAAACGCAGTTAATGGGTGTTGAATGCGCGGGAATAATTGACAACAATGATGAATTCTTGTAAATGCAATTCACTCCTGGAGAATGAAGGGGTGAAGTTTGAAATGTAAATGTCAACATTAAATGAGTGATTAATTAGAGGAATGATGTTAATCATAATGAGAAATGATGAGAGTGCAATTAAGGACAACAATTAGCAATGGAATAGAAGAAGAGCCGGTGGGATGCATGTGTAACCGAAAAAATGTAGATGCTCCTCATAATTGGAGTAAATGTGAGAATTTGAATTTGAAGAAAATGAAGACAGAAAGACGATGAAGCTTAAAGACAATCATAATTGCTCCCCAGTGTTTTGCTTAAGCTGCGGTTTTCAAGCAAGCTGCTGGTGTACGTGTGATTATTACTGAGATTGATCCGATCTATGCACTTCAAGCAACTGTGGAAGGGCTTCAAGTTTTGACCTTGGAGGATGTTGTATCTGAGGTTGATATCTGTGTCACCACTACTAGAAACAAGGATATTATTATGTTCAGTGACAGGAGGAAGATGAAGAACAATGCCACTGTTTGCAACATTGGTCACTTCGACAGTGAGACTGACGTGCCTGGTTTGGAGAGCTTCCTTCATTGGTGGAGAGTTATGTCTTTGCTGCTAAACAAGTCTAATTCACAAAGTTTTAAGAAGCCAGATGAGGATTCAAATCTTATGGTGAAATCTGATAGTGAATTTGATCTAGTTAGCAAAAGTTTGATGATAAAGCTAGTGATAATTAAAGTTCATGTGATAGTTTTTTGTTTATGTCTTGTTGATGGGACTACACATGAAAGGCAAAAAGCTCACACGATAGTTGTCCTTTTTCCATGTCTTGATAATGAGATTTCACGTGGAAGGCAAATGTGACACCTTACGGGGATATGATATGTACTACCAAAATAAGAAGACAGTGAAAGCAAATTTCAAAATAAGAGACAGTGAAAGCAAAGTCATTAGAATCATTTTGTCAAGATTAAAATAGCTATCAAATTTCAAAAAAGAAGATATACATTGCTATTCACTGAGTGGGAAAACCAAGGAGTGAAAGTCAAGGAAAATGCAATCAGTACAAAACACTGGGGGCAAATTATCATTCGCTAAATTGGACAACAATAGAGTGATGCATGACAGAGTCAACTCAAAGTATGATCGACTCCCAAGTAAACTGTTAAAGGAATCAGTACATCACCGCGCTCAAACACACGAATAGTGTGCGCACAGCATGATACTGAGGGGGCAATTTGTAGACAATAAATTTTGTCTATAATTAAAAATTAATCAAATAATTATTTAATTTATTTATTTAATTATTAAGATTCGGGCTGCAAAAATAGGCCCAAGTCACAAGAAAAGAAACCCGGCCCAAAACATGGCTACAAGCCCACAAAGCCCACAAGCCCAACAAGGATTTCCACTCTATAAATAGAGTCTCACTCTTTCATTTGAAACATACACAATTCAAGAAGAAGAGAGAAGAAGAGAAGGAGAGAAGACAACGCCCTCCACTACGAAATCCAGCAACGCCCTCCATTACGAAATCCAGTTTGCGCAGTCAACAAGTGCACAGAGCACCGCCTGCCAAAGCATTACCAGCACACAAGTGAAATCAAGTCATTGCGACCTTCACCCGTGCAAAGCAAATCCGTTCAAGTAGAATCAGAGGAGTAACAGAGAGAGTGAATACGCAAACTTCTGAAATTCAATTCAAAGAAAACATTTGTAACACTATTTTGTTCAATACGAAATATTACGTTTACACACATATGTTAGAATACTAATCTACTTCATACTAGACACATGAGTAATAAAAGACTTTTCATTTTTAGGTGATATCTTACCGCTATTTTTCCAGTGCTATTGAGAATCCCAGCGGCTCCTGATGCATAATTAACACCTTTTAATACAATAGTCCCTATTGTATCTGGAGCCATGTAGGGTGGGATGAAATCATCGACACCGATCATCTGACCTGAATTTATGCCAAATTTTGATGGTAAAATGTAAATTGTTTGAAGGTTGAAACTATAATGAAAGAATGCATACCTAAAATGTCAACCATTGTTCTATTATTTGTGAATCTTCCGGTTGGCTCGCCAAAGTCGATCCCATAAGGTTCATAATTGGCTTTTGCCAGTGTTGTAATATAATTATTATTTCCAACATCAAGCAAGGAATCTCCAAACACAAAAATAGCAGGAACTGCAT
>QZGG01000995.1:0-85623 GCA_006409495.1 Sedum album | reverse complement strand
TTCTATAATATAAAAGATTCACAATTTTCCAATAAAAAATTGGAGGTTTTATATCATTGAGTTATTATCTGTAAGGAAAATAATGCTGTATATAAAAATCATTAGTGAAACATTCAACAAAAACCTAAAAATTTCATTAAAACATGTTGCAAAATAGTTGTAACATTTTTCTATTTCCCCCAATAAAGAAATTTTTTGGATCCGACACTGTTAACATATATAAACTTCATAAGACTACGACAAATGACATAGCAATTTTGATAAACAAAATCACAAGACAGCTTACAATTAAATGTTTATTTAAAAATTAAAATAACTTAGTAGAGTAAAGTTCAAGGACATAAGTATGTGTGGCTGTGAGACATGATCTCGATCGTTGATTATTTATAATCCAACAGATGAGATTTGATCCTAAATAAAATCGTCAAACTCAACCGCTAGGATTTTTTTGAAATCTAACCGCCCATTTAATAAAAACCAACTTTAATCTTAATTGCCGGGTTATCAAAATCAATGACTGAGATTAAGCCCTTCCGTTTCCAAAATATTTAATGTTTCTCTTGAACTCAACCCTAACTTAGTATTACTCGAAACTCTACCATATTTTATTATTCGTCTCTTTAACGTGCTCTTGAAACCATTAATTTTGTACAGTTTAACTTGCAAGTGATGGTTTGGGGAAAAAAACAAAATAGAGTTTTATGGGTGGTTCATCACAAAAATAAAACGCTTGAATATCACGCGCTAACGACTAGTGATCCATGGCAAAACAATATAACGTCGGATTGGCTAAGCTTGCTTGGGAGTGCAAGGAGTGATTGGCTAAGCAGACGACATTGTTTTAGTGAACTTGATTGCTACGGCATATGGATAAGGTATAGATCTCATGTCGTATTCACCAAATTTGTAGCCTCGATATTCTAAGTAAACAAAATAAGTCACCAAATGACTTGTATTATTTGATTTCATAAAGTTTCACCAAATGACTTGTATCATCTACTACGTAGCTGATGGTTGTGTGCGACATTGACTTGAGTGACACGCATACGTATGTTATTTGTCGCGTTGACATGATCTTTTGGCGTTGAAGACTTCTTCACGTAGCTTTGGCAGGCGGGTATTTTTGTGTACTTGTTCAGTATGTGTGGTGAGATACTTTGCTTTGGCAGGCAATGCGCTGTGTGCACTTGTTGACTGCGCGAGCTGAGATGTTTACTGTAGCAGGCGGTACATTGTGTGCACTTGTTGACTGCGTAAGCTTCTTATTTGTTGTGTTGGCAAGGATCGCATTGACTTGATCTCACTTCTGCATTGAAAATTCTCCGAGTAGCTTTGACAGGCTTGTATGTTTTCTTCATTTTTCTTATCCTCAAATGAATATGGAGTTTGTATTCATAGAGAAAATTATTTGGGCTCGGTTTGTAGGCTTATTTTGCAGCTCAGTAGCCCAATGATCCATTAACTCTCTTTTTATTTTTTCAACACTTTAATAAAATTTAAGTGCCTACAATGACACAAGAATTTTACAAATAAAAACAGATTTGATGACGTTGTTTGATGCACTGATGAACTAAAAAATATGCCATTTCTTTTTTCATAGTTATTTTTTGTTCTACTATGTTGTGAAGTGGTTTGATATTTTCTTCATCTATCTCAGATTCATTGTGCATATCAAATATGAGATGGTTCATGAAAGTCGGCTGAACTCTGATGGATCCAATATGAGAAGCGCGCTAAGTAGAAAACACACTGCATGGTGCGGTGTTTGGTTTGTTGATCATGTGGTTGTGCCCTTTAAATAGGGTTGTGTTTACTGAATGTTCCCTAATTCGATCATTTCCTTATTAATTTTTACAAGATATGTGCACGACGGATGCACATGTAATGGGGTGGGGGTCTGGGGACTGGGCCGCAATGAAATTTTTATATTCAGTAGGGTTTATGTATAATTCTTAAGAGTCTCATTATAATTAAATAAATCAATTAAATCTTAATTCAATTGTCATAAACCCAAAACTCATCCGACCGACTCCCGAAGCCGCTACTCCTTCTGTCATTATTCTAGGTACAAAGCTATCATATACTTTGAAATTGATTAATGTTTTTATAGGTCTATTCTACATATGCTTGTAACTATATTTATCTTAATAAATTAATAGTTTGAGTTATGATTATATGTTTTTTTTTATTTATTTCAACTAGGGTTTACAAGCATTCGAAATCTACACTATTAAATTATAAAATCTAGACTCAGTTTGACATTGCACACCAACGTGAATATTAAATCAAAATGGTACATAAGTTATATTCAATCTATTTCACACTTGAATATTCAGTACATGTCTTTCAAATTGTGATAGGTTTGTGTTAATTTTTTAATTAATTGCATTATAGAACAGAAGTTGGACTATTTTTTGAAAAGGAAAAATCCATCTTCGGATAGTGACCTTAGCAAATCATGTAGAACACATCAAATTCTACCCAACAATGTACTTTTTCTACTCCCCAACTTGTTGATTTGAATGATCTACCTTCTCATCCCGCGGAGAGAACAAGAATTACCGAGTATCATCCCACTCAACAAGATGAAATTCGAAGAAAATATCTGATGAGAGGACCTTGTCAACCTCGTGGACATAGTTTTTCGAGAAAAATGATAGGATAAAAGTACAAACAGTTTCAGCCCATTTGTTTGATCAATACCCAAACTGGTTAGAATACATTATAAAAGAGGATAAAACGTTCTGCTTATGTTGCTATTTTATTTAGAGATAATATTGAAAATCAAGTTGGGAATGATGTTTTTGTGATACAAGGTTTTTCTAGTTGGAATAAGATGGAAAGACTAACTTCACATGTTGACGACATTAAAAACTTTCACAGTATGTAGCACTTAAAAGATGTGATAATCTGTAGAATTATACTAAATCAATTGTTGCTCTCCATAGACAAAGTGAAATCACAAAGAAAGAACATTGTATCCGTCTGAATGCTTCTATTGATGTGTCAAGATTTTTATTGAACCAAGGATTACCTTTCGTGGACATGCATCAGAAGAGTCAACCAATCAAGGAAATTTTATGGATCTGATCAAGAATACATCTAGTCAGAATGAAAGTGTTAACAATGTTGTGTTACAAAATGCTCCCGGAAATAATCAAATGACCTCTCTATTGATTCAAAAGGATATTGTTAGGGGTTTTGCACAAGAGGTGATTTGTTGTATAATTGAAGAAGTCAGTGATGATGTATTTGCTTTGCCTGGAGACGAATCTAGCGATGTTTCTTACAAAGAGCAAATCGTCGTTATCCTACAATTTGTTGATAAACATGGTATTGTGAAAAAGAGGTTTGTTAGTATTATTCATGTGAAGGATACTTGGTCATTGTGTCTCAAAAATGCTATTGATTCATTATTTAGTGAATGTGGATTGAGTTTGAAGAGTGTCAGAGGACACGGCTACGGTGGAGCGAGTAATATGAATGTCGAATTCAACGGACTTAGAGCTTTAATTTTACAAGAAAATTGTTGAACTTATTATGCACATTGTTTTGCTCGTCAACTCCAGTTAGTCGTTGTAGGGATTTCAAAAAAAAACTTTGAAGTTGGAGATTTTTTGAAAAATATCTCTTTTATGAATGTGGTGAGAGCATCTTGTAAATAAGAGATATGATTCGAGAAAAAGTATCAACAACAATTGAAAGAGGTCATTGAAAATTGCGAGATTAAAATTGGAAGGGGAATGAATCAAGAACTATCTTTACAAAGACCTAGAAATAAACGCTGGGATTCTCATTTTAGGACACTTTTACGTTTGGTAGAGTTATTTTCGAATGTCACAGAAGTTCTCGAATATATTAAGACGGAAGGTTCAAATACAATAAAAAGGCAACATGCAAATGGACTTTCTCAAATACTTGCACACTTTTGAATTTGTGTTTTGCAGTTGATGCTGCTTATCCGTGGTCTTACTGAATCTTTATCAATGGCTCTCCAGATAAAAGATCAAGATATTTTAAGTGGCATGTCAATGGTAACAACTAAACGATAATTGCAGATAGTTAGAGATTATGAGTGGGATTCACATATGTCTAAAATGTCTGTATTTTGTGAGAAGTATGATGTTGAAGTGTTAAATATGGAGGATGAGTTTGTTGATGCACGAAGGCGAAGAAAAAAAGACTAATATGACCAATTTACAGCATCTTCAAAGAGATTGTTTTTACATTGTGATGAATTTGGTGCTTCAGGAGTTCAATTATCGCTTTAATTTGATAAATTCTGAGTCGCTTATTTGTATGGCTTCTTTGAGTCCAACTGATTCAGTTCGTGATTTTGATACTTTTACAGTTAATGAGGTTGGCCGAGCTTTATCCAGATGATTTTGATTTCGAGGATCGAATGAGTCTTGAGTATCAGCTTCAATTATATACTGATAATGTTAAAGATAATGCTAGATTTTCAAATTTGAAGAATCTTGGGGCTCTAGCTAGAGTAATGGTGGATACAATAAAATATCTTACATATCCTGTTAGGGTGAATATCTAATATGAACCGTTAAATAAATTAGATCAACAGACAGATTTATAACAAATCAAATAAAAAAGTTACCAAATATGGAATTAAATAATTCAAAATTAAATGCGAGGGTAATTTAGGAAGAACAAAATAAGGTTGTTTCACAAACCATAATTCAATCCAAAAATTAGGGTATTTTGAAATTGTGAAACAACCTCTGAAAATCAAACGAAGAAACGAATTCAGCCATGTCTGCGTCGATTGTTATCATCCGTCACGCACATGTCTCCGCTTGGCTTGTAAGTTATCTTAGGTTTCGTATGTCTATTATACTAGGGTTTCATTTAAACTGTTGCGATTTAGTTAGGGTTTCGTTTTGTGCGACATTTGATGTCTGACATTGCGAATCGACTTTCAATTATAAAACATCAGCAGCGATCCGGTTGATATAGTTTGTTAAACATGAATATACTGTAAGGTTCAAAAAATATATAAACATGGTTCATGAACCATGCTTAACAATTTGTTGAACCATACTCGATTAGTATGGTCCAAATAATTGTGGATTATGGTTCATGAACCATGTTTATCAATTTATTGAACCATACTCGCAGACTATTTTGTATTTGGCTGGAACATATAATACCATGTTGAATGTTTTTTTGCAGGTTTAGAAAAGAGTGGTAGATAAGCTAAGGAACTTATACATTGTGCGAATACTGACTTGGAGCCACGACGAGTTGAAAATCGATTAGAATAGAAGACTGGCCTTGATGTCTTACGCTGCATACGGAAAAATTCGTGTATTTTAGGATCATTTGATACTATTACTCCTAATTGATGTTTTGTTGAACAAGCAATGCAAAAAATACTGAGTTTCTGATTCATAATTCAATAGTGGTTGACGATCATTGAATGGTTTGATATAATATGCAAAATGCTTGTATGGTTCATAAATTATCACTAACTGGTTCATGAACCTATTACAAAAACCATATTATCATTTTCATTATCTAGTATGGTCCATCAATTTGCTAACTATGGTTCTAGAACCATCCAATACAAATACTTGAACCATATCGACGAAAAGATTCAAATAGGATCGTCAATTCTGATATGGTCCAAATATTTGAACTATATGGTTCTAGAACCATACACTACAATATTTTGGACCATGTCCATTAAGAATCGTAATTGCAATTAAAACAGTATAACCGACCAAAAACTATTGCGACTTCGTACTACGGATCTGAACCAGAATGTTGATTCTCATCCGTAATTGTTAGGAAGAACGTAATTGATAAAATTTGTTGGAGGATTTTTAGGATATGATATGAAAATATAATCTTCAAATATAATTATTTTTGTAACATTACGGATTTGCCCTTTATTGTTATTTTGGTAAGTATTTAGATGCGTATTTGAACCGTTGGATTGAAATCAATCTACGGTTGGGATAGTTTTATATTTTATACCAAAACTAGCACTTTATATCTGATCCCTTCCCATCTTGTTATATTTCAACTCTTGAAGTTAGTTTGACATTTTTTGTGGCCACTGCAACCATTGAGAGATGCTTTTCTTCGATGAACATTGTGAAGACTAATTTGCATAATCGTACTACATATTCTTTTTTACATGATTGTCTTACTTGTTATATTGACAAAGATGTATTTCAATCAATAACCAATGAAGTTGTAATAGGAATTTTTATGAAGATGAAGACTCGTGGATAGCAATTATAATAGAAAATTTTCCTTTAATTATTTATATTGCCCCTTATTAGATATGTCAAAATTACCCATTATCCGTTATCCGCCCTTTATCCGCCCGTTAAAATATCCGTCTATACCCGCCCGTTTAGAGATAAAGGGTAATCATACCCGTTACCCATTTATACCCTTTTATTATAGGGTCGCCCATTATCTGCCCGTTATATTTCATTAGAAAAATTCATCAAGTTCTACTCATAAACTACCGTCAATCTACTAAAAAATTAGATACTCATTTCCGTACTTTACAAATAATAAAATAATTGGTAAAATAAAAATAGATAGTTAAAGGGTAAATGAGTTATTAATGGATAAACGGGTATTTAATGGGTAAACGGGTAAATTAATACCCGTTACCCGTTTATACCCGTTATCCTATATACCCGCCCGTTTATACCCGTTTACATAAAGGGTAAAAATACTCATTACCCGTTTATGCACGTTATCCGCCCGTACCCGCCCCATTTGACATATCTACCCCTTATAAAAAATCAATGTATCCACCACTGGATATGTACATTCCTAACATGGAGCGAACCACTTGATATGTGTATTCCAAACTTAGAGCGAAAGTCTAAAGCTACAAAACTGCCATTGTCTACAAGTAAACCTCTCACAAGTGAAATATAAAATTCAACATCAAGCTTTCAAAAAAAAAATCAGCGCATTTATATAAAAGCTTTAGAATTTGGCATGTCATATCTTCATCTTTGAAAGCTGGCCAAATACAACTCGAATATTCAACTGAAGCAAGTGATAGTTTGTTGTAAATACATATATCAATTATCTAAAAGACTAATGGTGTGTTCACTTCGTCGGAATGGAATCACTTGGAATGAAATGAAAGGATGAATCTAAAATGGAACTATGTCCAAATTCATCATTCCATTCCCACGAAATCATTCCATTCCGGCGAAGTGAACACACCATAAAACTTCACAATTAACCGAAAGTTCAAATTCGGAGAATAAGATATAAATTCTGGAAAAAACTCGGCAAGTAAGAACTTACCCCTAAAAATTTCAGCCTAGATCTAAAAGCTCAAATATTTGGCACCTATAAATGTAGTCAGGGGTGCTGCTTATATGGGTGAAACCCTTATTGTCACATTTAACAAATCCCGGAAGAGATGTGTTAAAGTAATTCAGTTCCTTCATCCATTTTTTAACATCCATTTCAATAAGATCTTCATCTAATGCAAGTGGGCATCAGTCTTGTAAAGAATCCCACCACTTTTTTCTGCATAACATAAATCTCTCCGCATTTCAGAAATTATCATCCTCAGGAAAACTCACTCACAGTAGTGTGTAACATTCAGAAGATATTTACCTTTTTGTATGCTCGAATAAGCTCCGGTGGGATTTTGTAAAGATCTTCATCAACTGGTTTTGCATATTGACATATAGTTTCCCTTCGCGTGCAGTTATTCTTAGTCCTAGGTTGTTTCAAACACTGTTTTTGCTGATGTTTCATATCATTTTGTTTTCTATGCTCCTTCACACCCTGCTTTACAACTCAAATTTCTCCAATCACACTTATTGTTGAAACAAAGAAATTCAACTTCTTGAAATGGGCATGAGTATGATACCTTTTTCAAAGTGTTTCGTCGCGGCTGACTAGAATGAATTGCATAAAGATCTTCAGTATAACCAGGGGAGTAGCAGTTATATCCAGCAGCAACAGCAGAAGCTTGTGATGCACAACTGAAATAGTGAGTATATGACAACTCATCTGCATAGTCCCAGTTCCCAAACGGTGGAATTATGCCGCCTTTTATCGTGTAGAATTCCTGAGTATCAAATGAAACAAACAAAGAAAAGAGTACTCAATAAGAACATATTGCAAACACATGAAAACCCATAAGATACTTAATAAGAAGACAATGAAAAAGTTGAAGTTTATTATTCTTACTTCCATTAAGATCTTGCTGAGAGCTTCAAAAGATGGGTACAAACTACAATGAGGAAGAAGATGAAGATGGAGATTTTTGAGCTGGGGTTACAAAGTCAGCTGTAGCAGAAGACAGTTAATGTAAAGTACTGTAATGTTTTGGCATGAAGTTACCAGTGGAATCAGGTATTTAAATGGGTATCAGAAAGCATATGACACCACAGACTTTCACACTCATATTCATTGCCACAATGTGAGCTTCATATGAATCAATGAAGCATGTGAGTGAAACAGTAAATTTAATTTGTCTACTTGCACCACTTCTTGGAATGGTGTGCACAGGATGCAGCACTTAACAAAAGTCTAAGTCCATGCTTGTGTCAAATCACACTTATCCATGTTTAAATATTGTTGCGCAGCTAGATAAGTGTTAGCTAAAGTAGCATTAGAATTTTAAATTTGACGAGATAAATGCAGTTGATAATGAGCAAGGAATAAACAGCAACTGAGGAAGACTTAACGACATTTTCCTAGGTTAGGTTTAGATAGTGGCTTGGCAGCCTCGCGGAGCTAAATGTGGCACCCTAGTCGCTGAGGCTCAAAAGGTTTCCTGACTCGCCTCCGCAAAAAAGGGTTTTGCGTATCATTAAAATACTAGTAAGTGATGCACATAAAATATATTTACAATATTTTTCTTTATTTATAATAAGTACAACTTTATATAAGTTTGATTTTTTAACTTAACTATTAGGGTATTGCTAAAGGGTAATTTTGGAAAGTAATTGTGGCTTCATTTTTAACTGTTAATAACATTGAGTAGTAGAGATATGTGCAAATTGAGAGGTAATGCTCAAAAGGTAAAATTGATTAGCTGCTAAAGTATAGGTTTTGTGGTGTGGAAAGATATTGAAATATTAGAGATGTAACATTGTGGTTCAAAAATGATAAAAACTAAAACTTTGTGGAGGCAAGGAAGTCTCTAACTTAGTCAACTGATTGGCAATGCTCGTCCAAGTGACTTTATATCCAACAACCATTTTCAAGGATTGATCTTGGCGTTTCAGGATTCAAATATATTTTTGCAAGAAAAAAACTACACTAGAATTAACTTATGTTATATTTGAAATTGAAAGTTTGAAGTTGATTGTGATTGAGACACATAGATAATTTGTTTCACGAAGTCTAGACACAGGCATATTAGTCACAACAAGTAGTTAATTTATTGAAAGTCTAGACACATTATTTTGGAAACAAATTCACCAATAAAAGGAAGCATGATTGTTATCAAACTTCGTTCCAATAATTCCTTTAAATATCTAACGGGTGTTCGAGCTCCCATCGGATTCACTCATACAAACCTCCCGTCGTGTTTTTGATCAACCTCCCGTTGAACGCTCTTATAGCTTTGTATATTTAATGTATTTGTAAACTATTGTTCAATTATCGTACTAAATATTTGGACGCACTCCTCTATTTGTGTGCATGAACTTCTTTTTCTCTAAGTATCACGGATGTCTTAAATTCAAAAAATTAATATTTAATTGTTTGAATTTAAGATATTGTTGTATCCAAATATGAATGCATTTATCTATTCGGAAAATATATATTTCAACATTTTTAATCTGAATATCAATAAGCAAATCCAGAGCTTGCTATTCACTCCCTGATTGACCCCAATTTTTTACAGTTCTAGATACTCTTATGATAAACTCTACCAATTTGTGACGCAACTCATAGAAACACTCTGTTATGTCTAATTTTCAGTCGACTTTTTAGCCGAAACCCACCCTTTTAATTGGACAATTTTAACGAAGCCATCATTTTTAAAAATTAATATGACCACCCTTAAATTTAAATTTGTATAAATCATATCACCTTCTCCCTACCATTAAATGAATTGTTGATTAGGTTAACCTAGGATTTATTACTATCTTTATTTATTAATATCCTAATTACTAAAAACGTGATATTGCAGTAAATCATATCTTTTTTTACTCCCGTTATTAAAGCACCATCTCGACACTATTCCGTCATATATTCCGTTAAATATGTTATCTTTTTAATATAATAGTATTATTTTTAGTTGTAATGCACCACCAGCACAATAAACGTTTTTTCTCTTCACCACCTCTATTAACGAAGAGTGGTGCTTTGATAACAAAAGTAGAAAAAAGGTGGTTTATTGTAATATCGCATTAAAAGGGAGGTGAAGTGAAAAATCCCCTATTATGATGTCGGTTTTTCGTAATCCCCTATTATGAGTTTTGTATTACAATCAAACCTAGCTAATCTGTGAGGATCCTCACTTCAGTAAAACTACTCACTAAAGGCGATTTCATAACTAAATATGAAAGGTTTTGAAAGTAAAGATCGCATACAAGAAAAAATATGTAAAACTAGAACAAATATAGTAGAAGTTGTGTAGAAGGTTTCTTATTGTCAACACTCTCCAAAGAATTCTAAAAAATCCCTCAGAAAGCGGCCAAATCGAAATCTCTAGGATTTGGTATTTATAGGGTCAAATTAAGAAATCCAAATCCTAAAAAATTAGAAACTTACAAAATCTGCCCGATTGAGGGGGTCGCTCGAAATGAGTGTGCCGACTCGTTCTCGTAGTAAGTTCCTGCTAAAAGTTCCTTGATCGACTCACTTTTTAGAGTCGAGGAGGACGTATTGAGTCACCTGACTCATTTTCTATCCTACACTGCTCAACTCACTTTTGAGCGTTTATCAGCTAGTGCCCTCTTTAATTTTCCCGTCTAAAATTAGTCGGTTGACAGTTCTACTGACTAAATCCGTTTTTGCTCGCTTTTGCTAACGATCAAAAGGAATTCGCTCGAACTTGGTCAATTCCATCCAATATGTTTTGAGATACATATTTAACCTGAAACGAAATTGGAAAATATTTAAAACATGAAAATAACGAAATACACAAGAACTTAATGACAAACATGCACAATACATATTACATCTCATATATCACATCATCATCACTTGATGATGTAATTCATGTGTCTATCTTTGCTCAAAATGACTAGCAAAAACTGCAGCTAATATTCTAAAATTTTCATTTCAAGCTTAATATTTGCTTGTTCGGATTCCAAAGAAAAATTGAGAGGCTGTGTTCCTCTTCATTGCAAATCAAAACTGCGGTTGGCCTTAGCTGATTTATATTCCATGAAATTCTATATTCTGTAAGCAAGCTCATTGTTTCTCGTCAGTAGCAAGAATTAGGCTACGTTATCATTCATATTCATTTATACGGCATAAATTGTGCGCACACATCTAGTTACAAAAAATGTCTGTATACCTTAAAATTTGACTATTGTCCAAGGGAGGAGAACCATTGCCACTTTCCTTCGTTAAGTTTAGTCTTGATCTCAGATTTGGCAAGACGTATCAGAAACAGGCTTGCGCAAAATACTGATGCAATAAGCATACCAAATACATTATTCCATCCTCCTGTTGATATATACCCAGCCAAGAGTGGCCCAAGGGCAGCACCAACAGAGCCAGTGCCATCGATGATGGCAGTCACAGTAGCTAAGGCTCGGGAATTCCCTATGCTCTGGGAGCTTAAGTCAGTTGCAACAGCTGTTGTGATAAGAGAGTACGGGCCATTGACTAGTAAGCCAGAGAGGGCCATCAGTGCTATGTTGATGAACATGGTCATGCTACCAAAGATCCTATAAACGACGAGGGCAGGAATGGAGAGTAGTAAGAAGGCAATTGAAGTGACAGCCCGCGCTTCAATTTTGTCTGAGATGTATCCGGCTAGAACTCCGCCGACAACCCCACCGATGTCGAATATTGTCGAGAGGATTCCGGCCGTCTTATGTGACAGGTGCACACCAGCAACAGCTACAATACAAAATGATTGAGAAAACATAAGTTAGAAGCATTGTATTAACCGACTAATTAACCCTAAATTATAAACTCAAAATTATATCTCTAATTTAATTGCAGCAAACAACAGAGGTCACAGGTTCAAAGCAGTATAAAATATCACGACAAGAATAGAAGAACAATTTTCTTGAGCCCTTTTGAATGACTTTGCTTAAATCCAGACTGATTGAGAAAATTAAGTCTTTGGAAGTTCAATTTTTTGATTACGAGAAAATATACTTAAGATTTTGCATACTAGCCCTTACACAATTAGTCAATAGTAGTTGAATTTTCATATTGCAGTCACTTTAGTGCTTTTAGGATCAATTCATAAGAGAGAATATCACACATTATAACCAGTGTAAATAAATTTTAAAATCATTCTAACCCAAACTACTTTCCCTCCGGCAATATTTAGTATTGACTACCTCTCAAATTACTATACAAGTAAAAACACTAACTCAATTTCAATGTCAAGGTTCGGTGTAATAAATTCACATTGTACAGCAAAAGATCGACTTCTATTTACAGGAAAATTTCATTTTGCAAGCAGAGGATATAAGAATAAGGTGAAATCTGGCCGACTCAAAATGTTGATCATATGCAAAACAAAATGAGCAAAAAACTCTGAGTTTATATCATGATCATCTGAAGATCGAAAAAATTTGATATACAGCAGTAAAACTTGTGTAAGGGTATATAATTTCGTGCATTTCTTCCTATCCACTTAATCATACGATCGTAATTAGCTAGGTAAATCGTTGCAATTTCGGAAAAAATAAGAAGTAAAAAACCAATCATATTAGTATTCCACATTGATTACAAGCTAATTCAATCTGCGAAAGGGTAAGAAATCATATGCACACATGCATCAAGGCAAGCTCAAGTTTATATTAGTTCTAAACTCATTTGCAACTTTTAACTACTCCATAATAGGATCAGGAAATACCTGTGTGTCTGATGTAAAATGGCAACCAGTACAAAAATGTATAAGCCACCAGTTTTGAGAAGAACAAGCAAAATGCATATGGTGCGACCCCCGGTAATCTCCAAGCCTCGAAGAACCCAATAGCGTCAAAACCCTCAGCCGTTTCTGATCCAAGCAACCCCATTTCTTCATTCTCAACCTTGTCAACAACCTTTTCTATACTATCTGCACTCATCTCAATCTCACTCATCTGTGAACCTAAACCAATAGCCTCCGGACTAACTACCAAAAAACAAAACACAAAACCACCAACTAACATAACTAACATTCCCGGCACAACAAATGACCACCCCCAACCAAATTCCAAAACCGAAGATGCTATGACTGATCCCAAAATGTTCCCAACAGATGCATGTGAGCTCCACACTCCCATTATCAACCCCTCTTTGACTTCCCGAACCAATTTCCAACCACAGCCACCACACAAGGCCATCCAATCGACTGAACCAGACCACAAACAATTTGTACTCCCATAAAAAAACCTAATTTATGAACATCAAACCAAAACCCTAATCCAAAGATCACAGTCAACACACCACTACTCACCATCCCAAAACTCAGAAATAGCCTCAAATCAATCCGATCCCCTAAATGTCCAGCGAAGTACATACCAACAGAGTACGACGCCAGAAACGCGAGATCAAGCTCGCCGAGCCGATGTGGCCCTTGCGGGCCGTTGAAAGGGGGCCAACCATCATCAGTGGAATTGGAGTGGATTTCTGGACCGAGGACGCTCTTGACGATACTGGGTGGCTTCCGGGATGCGTGGAAGGATGCGTAGGCGACGAAGGTGAGGATTAGGACGGAGATTTGGTGGAAAAGGAAGGTTTTTTCAAGGGGGTTTACGGATGGGAAAAGGGAGATTGAAGGCGGAGGATTTGGGGGTATGGAAGAGGGCATTGCGGAGATTTGTGGGTGAGAAAATCGGAGGATTTTCCCGGAAAGGTTGGAGCTTTTGACGACGCAGATCGCCGTGAGGTCAAAACCTTAATTTTCATAGTTTGAATTGAACAGGTCAACAGGTGAATGTCAGATCTCTGGTCAAGATTGGATCAGATTGAAAATTTGTAAAGTAATTGGAGACGAATCTACAATTTTTTTTGATGGGTGTGTTTATAATTGAGTACAAGACATTACATATTCATCTAGTACAACTAATACTTTGAACGCACAAGCCAACTAGGCACTACCACCAATGAACCTCAATCATCCATCAATATCCAAGCAATGACCATCCATATAGCATCAAATCAACAGCTTCCAAGCACATGCGGGAAGAATAAACAGCCTCCACGCGCGCAGACGGGAGGAATGAAGCCTCAAAAAACCTGAAGAAAATTGGTGAGGCCATAATTCGAACACTGGCCCTGAGGTTCTTTTGTTAGGTCCCTCAACCAACAGAGCACCGCTCTGTTGGCTACATCCGTTAAAGGTTGAGGGGCTCACAGAGATCATGAAATTTTGAGTTTCATCTATTTTCTTTACTAACATTATATCATAAGATGAGCAATAATGTACATCTACGCTCCTAATTTATTAGTAAGATCACATCTCAATTAATTATCTAATATATTTTATTAATTTGATGTCACGTGACAACCAATAATCACTTGCATTTAGTATTATTCACTAATTTAAAAGGTATACACGTGTCACCCAATGGATGGATTATTAAATAGGATGAACAATTTAAATGTGATCTTTACAATTTAAGGATAACGATAAATTGGAGCTCTTCTCATATATTACATAACATTGACTGCCGTTGGTTTTGATTAGTACGTAATTATAACTTGGTTTCAGTATATCGTATAAGAATAAAGTTCAAGAAGGAAATTTAAATTTAAATAAGATTGTGAGACACGATTGATTACTAATAATCTAACGAATGAGATTTAATCTTAAATAAAACCGCCAAACTCAACCATTAGGGTTTTTTGCAAATTCAAACGCCCATTTAATAAAAACAAACTTTATTCTTAACCGTCGAATTATTAAAATAAACGGTTGAGATTAAGTCCTTCCGTTTTACAATATGAGCGAAGAATGAGAGAAAGACGGCCACCTCCTGGTCAATGATAGATGTTTTATTAGACTTTATCAATGTAAACACTTAAACACTCAAACTTAATAGAAGTCACACTTTATCACATTCAATCGATCCATCTAATCATTCAGAATAATTTAAAATAAATTTTATGCAATGGTAATTAGAAGTCCAACAAATTTTAGGATTAAGATCCAGTGCAGCGAAAGCTATTTAATGCGAGCCAAAACTACGTAGTTTTAGTAAAGGGTTCACTGAAAACTACGTAGGGTTATAGCAAAAAACGTCAACGCGACGTCGTTTTTACCCTCACAGCAAATAGCTGCGCATTACCGGATCCGAATCCCAAATTTTAAACAATGAATCCGATTCAGTGGGAACCTGCAGTTACAAAAGCGGGATCAATATTAAAAAAAAATTGTTCCCGTTGTTTTAAACAACGTATTCATTAGAAAACAAAAAACGCTGCGTATCGAAGTACATGTGGGTCGACATATGTCCAGAAAATTTTCAACTCAACACGTACATAGAATCTTACTGCGCAAGATTATTATTCATAATGTCATATGTGTTTCAAACTGTTTTATTTATTTTAGATTTATTTAAAGCACTTATAAAATTTTCTTTTTATCAACAAACCACTCATTAAAGCGCGTGAATCACACGCATACTCGCTTTTAACGGAAAAGTTAACTACGTTAACGGTTGGTAATTCCTAGGAGGCAAAATTTGATGTAATTGTACGCTTTGTGATGTTAATTGGGTTGAATTTTGATGTATTTCAACGAATTTGCACTTGAATATTTGATTTTTATGTTAATTGAGTTGAATTTTGTGTTGATATATGTTAATTGTTCATATTCGTGCTATTTGTATAATTGATTGCTTTATTTTGTCTATATTGACGTTTGTATACGACTTGAATATTAGATATGAGTTCTGAAAGTCATCGTTCACGTAGAGAGGACCGGATGTCGAGCTCCAGTTAGAGGGCGTACATGATGGATCCCGTTGATATCGTTGAACCCGGACCGGTCGACGAGAGCTTACTCAGTCAGCAACATCGTAGTGAGAAAGTGTGGAATGATCCGATAAATTTTAATTCGTTAATTTAGAGTTTAATTTTCATTCATTTAATTTATATGTAAACATTACTTAATTTTTTAACATATTTTACGATTTCCATACGCATATGCACGGAACTTAGTGTTGAAGTGTAGGAGGATGTGCATTTTGGATTAACAGTTGATTTTACTTGTTGTCAGAGCTGGATTTTTTCCATGGTCACAAATTCAGAACATAGAGTTAGACTGGTCTTTGGTTTTTGCTTTAGTTGAGAAATGGCGGCTTGAGACGCACACATTTCATTTTGCAGTCGGAGAGATGAACGTGACTTTACAGGATGTGGGTCTTATCAACGCTTTGCCGTTGGATGAAGAGGTTGTCACTGGATTTGAGTTGGGGGCTGAGTACTGACATGGAGTATGCATTCGTTTGTTGCGGTGAGATCCCTGATTTGGATTCGAAATCTAGGCGAAGAGAGCGTGGTTTAGAAGCCACATGCAGCATATCCCCCAGATGTTAGTCACGAGACGATGATGAGGTACGCCAGGGGGTACATTTTACTGATGCTTGGATCGACATTGATGCCAGATATGTCAGGAGATAGGGTTTCATTGATATATCTTCCGCTGTTAGATGATCTCTATAGATGTCGACAATATAGTTGGGGTTCGGCTGTTGTTGCCCAATTATATCGTCATTATGTTCTTCATGCCTCACTGGTAAGAGGCAGATTTGTAGATGTCTGCTATTAGTACAATTATGTAGTTTGGAGAGACGTCACGTCCAGTGGGTACAAAATCAAGGGTTATTGGAGCTGAGTTCAAAGGCACCTGGTCATACATGTGAGTTTTATCATGAGTAAGAGGCAAATTTGTGGATGTCTGCTATTACTACAATTATGGAGTTTGGAGAGACTTCATGTTGGGCGCCCTATGTGTACCGATATCTAGCGAGTACAAAATCAAGGGTTATTGGAGTTGAGTTCAGAGGTACCTGGTTATTGGAGCTGAGTTCAGAGGCACCTGGTCATCCAATGCATCGGTGTAGGAAGAAAATTAGAAAGAAATGGGCAATAGAAATGAGAGAGCACATATCTCTTTGGGAAAACAGACCTCAGCGCGTGGTGTTCAATGAACCAGATTTTGGCGGTGGCGGTTTCCCGGAGGGTTATCATGAGTGGTTCCAGATGATTACTAGGAAGAATTGCCCCAGTAGACATGAGGTCTCTCATCACTGGAAACTCACCGCTCACGAGATAAATCGCTGTGTAAGTCATACTAATTTCTCAATTAACATCATATAATTATTTATTTTATCTTATATTTTCATTCCACATTTAGACACGCGCACTGGTGAGGACGACAAGAGAAGTTGCAGAAATTATTTCTTGTCAAACATGACTCCCATACTAGAGGGAAAGAATGCAAAGACCTTTCATATCCTCGTGGATGAGCTGCGCGAATTAGATTTTCTACATGAGCTGGGAGATAATGTTGACTCTATCCCAATCCTAACATAGGAGGCAATTTTAGTATGATATTTAATAGTCATTTGAATTTCACTTGATTTTTTTCCAAAACTTTTACTTACATTCACAAGTGACTCATGGTAATTTGGACAGATGCACACATCGAGGAGCCAATTATATCTCAGTTCAATCCATGGCATGATGTTGGACTGCATTCACAAGTGACTCATGATGATTATCATGGCACTCCAGAAGAACATCAGCAATATGCGCGAGGGATGAGAGACGTCCACCTAGTCCATTGACTTATATTGCACACCACATTAGACGATGCAGTCGTGGCTAGATGTTTTATTTGATTTTGTAATTGTTAACTCCTAAACACTCCATATCTTTGGAGGACACATTTTATCATATTCAGTCAAACCATCTCATCAATCAAAAAATCAAATTTTAATCCACGTGTACAAGAGTGTAAGACACAAGGTGGTGACTAACCAGCAAGTCGAGCGACACTCCACTGCCTATTTTTTGTGCCCAAAGAGGGAGACGATGATAGTCGATGAGAGCAATCATCCCAAAATTTATAGATCGTTTAACTATGGAGAGTACAGAGATTAAGTGGACAAGGATGTTTGCGAAACTGGAGAAAAAGTTGGTCTCAGCAGATTCCTCGCATCCTCAAATCATTAGACTTGTTTTTGATTATGGTTTCCGTGGGTAATGTAACTCTTGGAAGTCATGGCGGAGCCAAAAGTTAAATTCAAGGGGTCAACATATTTTTTTTTATAAATATTTTATAATAAACTTCAAATAAATATTTTTAAAGAATAAATATAAGCAATTTGTATTGTAACAATATTTAAATATAAGAAATTTGTAATTTTTATGAAATTATAATTACCTTAAGTTGATTTTGTGGGGTTCAAACTTTTACTTTAATAGGGACGGAAGCTAAATTAACAAGCTAATTAATAGGGTTTAAAAAGGTCAACTGAACCCTATATTTAATCTTTTTTGAATGTGCGTACATGTTCAGAGTGCGAACGCAACTGCGACAAATAAATATATAAAAAGGGGTAATTGCAGTAAACCACCATTATAATGGTATTACTCCATATAAAAATGGTGCAAGGATTGATCATACGACATTTGATATTTATGGATATATAAATACAACATATATGTAATTTAATTGATAAATTGGTATAGATTCGTCAAACCAGTAATGCTGCTTGTTGAACTTATTTTTATAACTTAATGAAACAATTATATATGAAAACACGAATCGAAAGATAGCAAGGGTAGATGGTTGAGTTTTAGAAGGACATTAAATTTTTGTGAGACGTACAGACTTTATCTCAACCATTGATTTAGATTATTCCAACGGTTGAGATTAAATTTATAATGTATTAACAAAAAATACGGAGCGTTTGGTGAGTGACGGTTATCAATATTAATTAGTGAACTATGGTTCTAGAACCATCCAATATAAATACTTGAACTATGTCGAATCTCAAAAATTAACTTAATCGACTTGTATATGGTCCACAAAACTGTACCGAAAGATTCGGACGAGGACATTCAAATACATGAATAGAGGACAAAGAACAAGTTTGATCGATATCTTTATGGTCCAACAATTAGCGAATTATGGTTCTAGAACCATCCAATATAAATACCTGAACCATATCGAATCTCGAAAATTAACTTAATCGATATATATATGGTCCAGAAAATTGAAATATATGGTTTACGAACCATCTAGTTCAATATTTTGAACCATATCAAGTTTGTTTCACGATTAACTCTCAAATTTTCATATAATTCAAAGCACATGTTTGGAATAAAATAATTCATGTTTGATGATAACCAGTGTATAAATTACTCGCTATATGTTTGGTCCAAAAAATTGTGTTATATGGTGCTTGAACCATATAGTTCGATATTTTGAATCATATCAAGTTGGATGTTAATCAGTGTATAACTTACTCGATATATGTATGGTTCAAAAAATATAATATATGGTTCTTGAACCATATAGTTCAATATTTTGAACCATACCAAATTGGATGTGAATCAGTATATAACTTACTCGATACATGTATGGTTCAAAAAAAGTATAATGTATGGTTCTTGAACCATATAGCTCGATGAATTACACGAATCATTATCACATGAATCGTTATTGCTTCTTACGTTTGAATATATGTCGACTATAAATTTAAAATAGAATGAAATCAAAATTTGATTTGGGAAAAACGTAACTTATTTAATTAGTTTGAGAATTTTAAGGAGATAATATCTTAAGGATTGAAATCAATCTACGGTTGACATAGCTTTATATTTTATACCAAAACTAACACTTTATACCTGATCTCTTCCCTTTACCTTACATAATACAGTAAACAACAAGACGACTTTGTTTTTTTAATCCTTGGTATACATATAGGACCGGTCCATCCAGCGGAGCTCTTATTTGATTCTTATTATTTCGATGACATTAACAATGTCATTCTTAGAGTTGGTAGAGATGTTCTGCAAGCTTTGCTCGGTAACGACCTTCAGTGGAATTTTCTTAGGCACTGAAAGCCCAAATATTTCTTCCATATTTAGATCATCAGGGCTCAAATTTCCAGGCAATTTCCATTTGAAACCGTGTAACAAATTTGCCAAACCTGATGATAGAGCACTTTTGTATGCTGTTTTAAGTCCGTTACACTGCTTAGATTCTAACATATTTTACTATAAGATTACGCTTTTGGTGTAGTTTTGTAGCTCAGGTTTAAAAGAAGAGTTAGAACAAAAGTGCAACAAGAAGGCTGAATCTCGGAACAAAAGACAACAAAATTGACAAGAGCCAAATATTAACTAGCGCGCGAGCAGTATGACGCTCCAGTCTTAGTCGCGCAGAGCAGAGCAAAATGATGACGTCACCAATCAGCGACATATCCGGAGCAATGACGTCATCACGCGCAAAGAATATTTCTAAGTCTGGAGTTTTAGAGATAAAGATATATTCTCTTGCCTAAATATTCGTAGAAACCCTAGGAGGCAAGAGTATAAATATGCAGCTACCAGAAGACTCCAGACATGTACATATTTGCGTAGAAGAGGAGCTCAGAGCGGATTAGAGGGCAGATTAGAAAACTGCCGGCGCAAGACTGTTACGCGCACTATGCTATAGAATTTCTACTTGTTGTTTTCATATAAATTTCGAGATGAATATGTTCAGCATGTCTAGCTAACTTTCTGAATTCAGTTTAGACTTTGATCTATGAATTATATGTTTTGAGGTTTTGTTCTTAATGCATGACCTGTTTAGTATTATTACTTCGAGCAAACTTGCATGATGACTAGTTTAGATAGTTAGGCGAAGCCTTTACCCGCAGACCTAATTATAGACTTTATTATCTAACGTTAAACTATCAGAGGTACGTTACAGTGAATGATAGGAGTAGCACCAGAATAGTTAATCACTACCTTTACCGGATTCGTGATTAATTAGACTAGGTTGGGTAGTAATATCATATAAACCTTTACCGGAATATATGTGTAAGTTATTAAGCCTTTACCGGACCTTAACTTGCGTGGACAATCTGTCATAGATCTTTAGAAAAACCAGTGATAATCATAGAAGTTCAAAGTGACAAGTGTAAGCTGAGCTCATCTCATACACTCGTATTAATTCTGTGCGCCAGTAGTATACTCACGCTCCTGTTTTCTGTCTTTTAATTGTTTAACTCACAAACCCCAATCTTAGTTGTAGGTCGAAAGACGATTTCTCACCGTTCTCTGTGGATTCGACCCCAGCTTGCCAACAATATACTAGTACGAGAGTCGGGACAAATTTGCAGCACTCAACGACGTACTCGTCACCTGACTCAATGATTTTGAGTCCTAAAGTGCATCCAAGGCACATTCTCCTTCCTGATCCAAATGGCAATAGCTCAAAATCACGTCCCTTAATATCAATATTTTTCCCAATGAATCTATCAGGATAGAACTCATTTGGATTTTTCCATATCGACGGATCACGGCTAATAGCCCATGAATTGACTAAAGTCCTTGTCCCTTTCGGAATTTCATATCCATTGATTTTGCAATCTTCCCTTGCCACTCTTGGGACTAGCAATGGTGCAACAGGGTGGAGTTCCAATTAAGACAGCGTTTCTTAAACACTCTTGGGACTAGCAATGGTGCAACAGGGTGGAGTTCCAATTAAGACAGCGTTTCTTAAAAAAACGCTGTAAAAAATAAATAACAACGCTTTTATTATTAAGCGCTGTCTTAAATAACACATTTCACAGCGCTTATTTAGAAGAGCACTGTTAAAATATCATATTAACACAGTGTTTATATAAAAAGCGCTGTTATTTATTTTTTACAGCGTTTTTTTAAGAAACGCTGTCTTAATTGGAACTTTTAAGAGCGCTGTGATATATAAGTTTACCACATCGCCTAAACTAAAAAGCGCTGTTATAAGTTAGTGTTAACCCTAGTAATTTTCGACTTCAAAGTTTTACTCATTCTCAGATCCCGCTTATCCGATTTTACCGGCCGTCATTCTCTTCCGTCAAGCTTTGCTCTGCAATTTCCGACTTAGCTCTGTTTCAAAGTTTTTATTCTCGCTCAGCTTTCTGACTTAGCTCCGTTCACTTCAAGGGTTTCGTTTAAAGTTCCGATATGGTACTCCTAATTCCTAAAACCTAATTTTTTGTTTGTGTAATTTGTTTTCTGTTGTATTAATCTACTTGTACATTTTGGTTTTGTGTTTGATCACGAATAATTTTGTTAAATATGTAGAAATGGCAATTTGCAAATCACAAGTGATAGTGGTGATAACGCGAGAGAGTGTTCTGTGCCCGCTAAGAGAGGTAGGAGGGGGCCGACATATTTGACCAGATTTGTAAGGAGAGAAGTACCTCTAATACTCTATCCACTATCGAGTTTACCGATAAAGGACATCCAACGGGTCCGAATAAATCAATTTGGTGAAGTGCACTATGTTTGGCTGCAAGAACACATGTTCCAATTACTTATCTCAATTGGAAGCATGTGCCTGCAGAGTTGAAGAACCTCGTGTGGAGCGATATGAAGGTAGTAAAAAATGTTATTTTTATTCTTTTATATTTTATGTTTGAAGTGATTCTTGTATTAATGTTATTTTACATATCAATTTATATTTTGATACTATATATGCAATATGTTTGAAATGATTTGTTCTTTTTACTTGTTTTTACAGGCAAAATTCAATGTGTCGGATGCTCACAAGACTCAAGAGCTGAGACAAGCGGGAATCTCATGGAAAATTTCAAGACAACCCTTACCAAAGATTACATCAAGGGTAGGAAGAACGAAGAGGATCCCACTTTGTTTATCAATTCATTACTCCGGATCAGTGGGCGAGTTTGTGGCTGTGAGGAGAAGCGAAGAATTTGAGGAGAGGGCTTGAGAGCTGCCGAAAGAGCACGCCTCAACAAGTATCATCATGCTACTTCTCGAGGCGGATATAGCGTGCTGAAGAACTCCTGATAAAGGAGAAATATGATGCGCTTCAGGCTACTGGATTGTGCGATGACTGTGATGTAGGGAGCATTACAGTGAGAGGTACGAAGTATGGAAGAAGCCCATCAAACAAAAACTGGTGGTTATGTGAACGAGACAGCAGAAACTATTGCTGCAAAAATTGTAAGTCTTCTTTAGTCTATTTAATTACATGGTTGATATTTTAGAAGGATATTTCTTGTAATAATATTTATTTATCTTTCTGTAGGCTGAGGCAGAGGAGGAGGCATCTGCTGGACATTTCGTTTCACAGGGGCGGAATGATATACTTACTAAGGCGATTGGAAAACCTGAGTATCCAAGACGTACTCGAGGGGTCGGGATGGCGGTGGGCTGAAAAAAGTATTTCCCAAATGTTCGACTTTTACACAAGGTAGCACAAATGTCATGCAACAACCTAGGGGAGTCGATATTAGCTCATCTCAGCAGCACATCTCATCGCCTGAAGATGATATTTTCTCAACAATCCCTGAGGTATATTAAACTTATTAAATTAGATAAAATACAAAATTTTGGTAACTGATATTTACTTTTATTTACTTGATGTAGACGGGTTTAAAATGTGCGTTCTTCATTGATGATGGCTCTCGGACGATGGTTGCATATGGTCTTGTTTTGCCTGGGAGAATCGTGCAGTATAGCCTCATTGATGATCATGAAATTGCATTATGCAATCGACCCTGATCAGCCGATCCTGCATCCATTGCCGCAATTGAACATTGTTAGAGATGCGGTAAATGTAGTTGTGTCGTGGCCTAAGTCGCTTGTTGAAATTAACAGGAAGGTACGTGAATATATTATACTTCATTTATCTTTATTAATGTAAATTTTATCTTTAAACCTTAATTTACAATTGTCATATTTTGTTTTCAGGCATACAATGATTATAAATTTGGATTTATGCAATCAAGTATCAATGAGCCTAAGTTTGCACACTTGGAAACACATTGTCAAATGCTTTACCATCGTGCAAATCAGCAAGAAATCCCACTATCAATCTTTATACCAAGTGAAGTCTTTGGTGATGATGTATGGGCTCACTTGTATAAGGATGATATTGTTGAAGTTTTACAGTTGCAAAAGATTGGAATACGGCCCTTGAATTATATATGAGGTATAGATTTAATTCATCATGCACTATTATCTGAAATTAATTTGAAATTCAATATAATTTTTAATTAAAATCGTTTGCAGTTATCTTCTCCGTGAGTTTGGACATTTCGGATTCAAATTTGGATTTATTAGACCATCGTCCACGACAAGCATTCGAAACATTACCACAAGAGTTTTGATTTTGACGTCTCGGTTGACAATGCTTGATAACTCATCCATCTTTTGCTAT
Organism: Sedum album; assembly: GCA_006409495.1. Lineage (NCBI taxonomy): Eukaryota > Viridiplantae > Streptophyta > Magnoliopsida > Saxifragales > Crassulaceae > Sedum > Sedum album. The sequence goes on along the minus strand of QZGG01000995.1, from coordinate 61,079 downwards.
TTTCTACCATAGTGTGATCCACAAGAGTAAGTATTCAACTAAATTTTGTATTTGATAGTTTTTAGATACTATAAAGATTTATACTAACATTGTTTTTCATCCTGTTTTTGAAGGAGTCATTGGATGTTGTGTGTCCTCTTTCCAAGACAAAATCTTGTATATTGGCTAGATCCGATGGCTGGAATGGTTCGATCGGATGTTCGGCGATTAATTGAAAAGTAAGTGTAAAATATTAATTTAATAAAAATATGGATTGAGAGGATGACGATTTAATTGGAATGGTGAATAACATTGAGAAAGAGATGAATGTCAGGTCTTCTGTCATTGAAAAACTTAAATCTGATTCTGAGACGCCTTTATACGATGGTTGCACAAAATTTACCAAACTTTCAGCAGTGTCAAAGTTGTTTAATCTGAAAGCAAAGAATGGATGGAGTGATAAGAGTTTTACAGAGTTATTGACATTGGTCTTAGAATGCTTCCTGATCCGAACACATTACCTACTCGTACTTATGACGCGAAGAGGGTAATGTGTCCTATGGGAATCGAATATGAAAAAATTCATGCATGTCCAAACGATTGTATTTTGTTTCGAGGTCGGTGTAAAGATCTAACTGAATGTCCAGTTTGTAACTCTTCTAGATATAAACCGAACAAAGCTCCCTGTATCAGTTCAAAAGGCGCACCGTCTAAAGTGTTGTGGTATTTACCTCCCATTCCTAGATTTCAGCAGCTCTTCTCAGTCTCAGACGACGCTACTAATTTGCGATGGCGTGCTGAAAAGCGTGTTGACGATTATATGATGCGTCACCCGGCTAATTCATTTCAGTGGAAGACTTTTGACAAAACATTTCCTGAATTTGAAGGCGATCCAAGAAACTTGCATTTAGGTTTGTGCACTGATGGAGTGAATCCGTTTGGAAATCTTAGTAGTCAGCATAGTACATGGCCGATCATATTGGTTATTTATAATCTTCCACCTTGGTTGTGCATGAAACGCAGATATATGATGCTCTCATTATTGATTTTCGGGTCTCGGCAGCCGGGGAATGACATTGATGTTTATTTACAGCCATTGATAGATGATCTAATTCTTTTGTGGAGCAAGGGTGTCCCTACTTATGATGTATCTAGAGACGAGTTTTTTGATATGCGAGCGATGTTATTTTGCACAGTCAATGATTTTCCTGCATTACGGTAACTTGTCCGGGTATAAGATCAAAGGATACAAAGCATGCCCAATATGTGGAGAGAATACACATTCTCAACATCTTAAAAACTGTCGCAAGATTGTATACATGGGACACAAACGTTTCCTTCCGACCAATCATTCCTACCGTCGAAAGAAAGCTTCGTTTAATGGGAAAGTTGAATTTGAAAATGAACCGAAATCAGCTTCTGGCAAGGAAATACTTGATACTATTTGGGAAGTTCGTAATATTTTTGGAAAACGAGGACGTATATTTTTTGATCTATATTTTTTGATCTCCCATATTGGTATACCCTTAGTGTTAGACATTGTATTAACGTTATGCATGTGGAGAAAAATATTTTTGATAGTCTATCAGAAAAGGACGGTGTGAAGGCCAGATTGGACATGCTTGAAATGAACATTCGTAAGGAGTTAGCTCCCGAACAAAGAGGACAAAGAACCTATCTACCACCTGCATGTACGACTTTATCTAAACTTAAAAAATTATTTTTTGTTCCAGTTTGAAGGGTGTTAAAGTTCCTTCGGGTTTCTCGTCAAATATTTCAAGTCTGATTTCCATGAAAGACATGCGTCTTGTTGGTTTAAAATCTCATGATTGTCATACATTGATGCAACAGCTATTGCCTATCGCAATTCGTGGGATATTGCCTACGAACGTGAGATCTGCTATTACCCAACTGTGTGTTGTTTTCAGCTCTTTGTGTTCTAAGACAGTTGACCCGCTTGACTTAGACGAACTCCAAAATCAAATTGTTGTTACTATCTGTCAGCTTGAGATGTATTTTCCTCCCTCGTTTTTTGACATTATGGTTCATTTGACTATTCATTTAGTACGGGAGATAAAATTTCTTGGACCGGTCCATATGAGATGGATGTATCCTTTCGAAAGGTACATGAAGACCTTAAAAGGTTATGTGAGAAATAGACATCGACCTGAAGGTTCTATGGTTGAAGGATACATTGCCGAGGAAGCAATTGAGTTTTGCTCACATTATTTGGGAAATATTGAGCCTATTGGGATTCCAAAGCCGCGACACTTTGATCGTCTTCAGGGAAAGGAACAATTGGATTTCAAGTTAAAGTTGTTCCTCGATCAGAGTTGCATGACGCCCATTTCTACGTGTTGCGGCAGGTTGATGAGATCGAGCCCTTTGTAGAACGTCATTTACAATTGATAAGGTCATCTAATCAGGGAAAATCTGAAAAGTTGATCCAAAAAAAGCATTCAGAAGAGTTCTTGGTTGAAAGACGACGTTTTAAATTCAAATGTGCCTGATTTTGTGAAGTCTCTTGGTGTTGGGCCTAGTTGCGCCGTTCATTTTATAGAGGGTATGATTTAAATGGTTATTCATTTTACACAAAAGATCAAGATGAAAGAAGTTCAGTTCAGAATAGTGGCGTGACAATTGTTGCTGACACAATTCATGTGTCTAGTGCCAAAGATAAGAACCCTGTAAATCCCGATGTGAATTATTATGGTGTTATTGAAGACATATGGGAAATAGACTACGTAGAAGTTCGGATACCTATTTTCAAGTGCAAATGGGTGCATAGTTCGAATGTTCGTATTGATGAATTCGGCATGACATTTGTTGACTTTCGTAGAGAAGGATACAAAGACGAGCCTTTCATCATGGCTGAGCAAGCTAAACAAGTATTTTACGTCAAGGATCCCACAAATGAACATAAATATATTGTCGTTTTTTCTTAAACGCCGTAATATTCAATATTCGAATTATTTTAATTTTCTAATTATTTAAAATAATTATTATTTTACAGCGCTTAAATAAAAACGTTGTGTAATATGTTAACTAAACAACCTCGTTTTTGGTTTTACGCGTGGTTGTGAGTGAAAGTTTTTAACAGTTTTTTCATGTAAGCGACGTTGTAAGTCTCTTATATTTGACAGCGCTTTTGTTGATAAATGCTGTTGATAATCTATATATACAGAACAGCGCTTATTTATTTTTAAGCGCCGTTAAAAACGTATATAAACAGCGCTTTTTAGAAAAACGCTGTAATATCTCAGTGATATACAACAGCACTCATTTTAACAGCGCTTCAAGAAGCGCTATTAAAGTGCAAAAAAAAGCGTTGTTATAGAGATGATCTGTAGTAGTGCTTAAAGTTTTCATCCTCTTCATATATCCTTGCAAGTCAAGAAAATTAAGCCAAGGAATAGAGTCACCTATGTTCATAACCCCATTCAAGTAAAAGAGCTCATCTGTCATTTTTGTAAACTCACTATCAGGGGAACTAGTCGCATTTTCTGAGTTGGTGTACTTTTTCCCGAGAACCATCCGGCTAATCACGTGCAAGCTCAAGATTGAAAGTGGATCTTTGATGAACACTTATTTGTTTTTAAGCTTGTACAATATATGTAACAGTTCCTTGGTTTCCTCCTTTCGAATATATTTATAAGATTCGAGCCTCTTTGCACTAAAAAGCTCCATTATACACATTCTTCTAGCTTGTCTCCAAGAAGGTCCATAATCTGACCAAGTGATGTCAGAGTAGTTATAAGTCGTGTACTTTCCAGAAGCAAACTTGGATCTATCGGAAAAGTTGAGGTCTTGGGCCGTAAGGAAAGTTTTAGCCATTTCGACCGAAGAGGCCACAACAACGGGGAATGAGGCGAAATATAGTTGCATAAGCGGACCATATTGTTTCGAGAGATGATGCAGAGACTGATGTGGTAATGAACCTATAAGGTTAAGGTTTCCAATCACTGGCCACGGCTTTGGTCCTGGTGGGAGATTGGGTTTTTTCGTGCTGCTCGGACGACGAGTATAAGAAAAGTGGGCAAGCAAGAGTGCACCGGCTATCAATGCACGGATTTGTGCTGTTGTAAGGAAATCCATATCGAGTGGAATTTGTTTGCTGAAGTCCTAAGTTATACGTTCAAGGTAATTATATTAGAAATTAGAATGGACTATTTTGTTAGGGTTCGGCAAAATCTTAATTTAGGGTCTCACGTACTTTACTTTAGATGTCTTGATGGCATGATATTTTAAATATTTTTATAGGTTAAGATAAGTAGTATAAAATTTAAACATAAATTACCCAAATTATGGTGAAGATCATGTAAGATATTAATTTATTGTAAGACATAAGAAGAAAATTTGAACGGTTGATTTGATTAATCTAGCGGTTGAGATTAAAGTTAGTTTTTATTCAAATTGGCGGTTGGATTTGCAAAAAAATACGGAGATGTTGGATTTGGAGGTTGAGATCATAGCTTACGTCTCACAGATGTTTGATTGTCTTTCTGAATCTTTACCAACCCAATTATTACATATCGAAAAAATTTATTAGTAATATTGAATGATAACAAAAGTTTTTTTAGAGAAATAAAGTAGTTTTAACGTCTAGTTTTTAAGATTCAATAATTTAATACAGTGAGTTTTAATAAGCTCATGATAACATATAATTAATTCAAAAACATTATTTCTTTATTTTGTTTAGAACATATATACAATTTTAATAAGCTCATGCTAAGGCCTAGTCTTGACTTGATTGAAATCAATATGAGTAGTTCTGACAGTGAAATAGTGTGACTGATTATACAATAAGCATTATATTAGTTTGAATCTGGACTCCTCTAGCTAAGGTACCAATACAAGAATGAGTTCAGTGTGGAAGTAGATCACTTGAGGGTTGGGCAGATGTTTTGCAAATGAAGAATTTAGGGCAATGGAATCCATTGTTGTGAACAATATTTACATTTGTTAAAACTGTGTTATTTTGGTAAAAAGGAACCGCAAAGATATGGCGGTAGAATAATCTTAAATGACGTAATATTAAGTAGTTGTATTTTTGACCGTTGGTTGTACTAAATATGAATTCAAATTTAAATGTAAATTTACTTGAAATTCATAGGGTAGATAGAAGATATTTTATTAGTGCAATAAGTAACAGGAATTGAGATAATAATTCTTTATGTCATACGTTTATTTTTATAAAGTTAATGAAACAATATTATTTCCATCTATTTATCATCAAGGAATTAAGTTTTATTTATAAAATATTACTTCTAAAAGGAATCACAAACGTAGAAGAGGTTAATAACCTCATGATCAGGTTCTTCATCTAATTTATGTATAGCTTGTATCATGTGGATCCATCCAATTTGGTGGACTCGTGGATCCCCTCTTGCACCCGTTGATTGCATTTTTTGAATGCACCAGATTGCGCCACGTAGTTGCATTTGTCATGTGCACATCACGTGTGCATCACGTGCAACTCACGTGCTTCATTAATGCGTTGGCACAATCAGGTGCGTCCAAAAAATGCAATCAACGGGTGCAAGAGGGAATCCACGAGTCCACCAAATTGAATGGACCAACATGATACATTTCCCCTTTATGTATGCTTAGATTTCAGTCGCCATAGATGCACCATAAACTGTCACCGTGTAGTGAATAAGACATACTTTTACTTATTTTTTAGTTGTTAATTTTTTGTATCATTTTTATATAAAATAGTTTAAGCTGGAATCTAGGTAGCTAAAGAGGTTTTGTGAGACTATGAGACATGATTATAACCGCTGATTTTGATGAATTTAAGCGTTCGATTAAATTTGAATTTGGGTACATAATTGTGCCAAACACGGGACAATTGAGATTAGTCCATTTTTTATGTTTTACACACCTATTAATAATATTAGAGTGAAAGGTTCTAGGAGGACATACATCTTTAGTAAGACGGAAGGACATGATCTCAGCCGTCGATTTTTATCAATCCAACGATTGTTATTGGTAACCGTTCATCCCCAACTGTCCGTGTTTTTTGCAAATCCAACCTCTCAATTAATAAAAACCAACTTTAATCTCAACCATCGAATTGCTCAAATCAACAGCGTAGATTATGTCTCTATGTCTCACAAAATTTGCTTGTCTCTATAGATCTCAACTCTAATCTTAAATGAATAAATTAAAATATTGAATCCATTTGATCTTGAAATTAGTTTTTAGGTTTTAGAAATATGTGTTTGTTTTTAGTAAATTGTAATTTTATAAAAACTTCATATCAAATAATTCTGTAATTCAAATACCAGTGACACTCACCCAAATAAGAAGAACTATTGGTGAGACATCATAAAATTATTCATCGATTTCGAATTCCCTCGTTTTTGAATTTATGGGCATTAAACACTTATATAAAATTAACAGGAAATACAAATTCAATCGTTTTATAAATAAGAGCAAGCAATCGTAAAGTACGTAGTAATACAAATATAAAATTAAGTTTGATAAAACAAAGTTTTGTGTCATGGATTCTCATATTATGTCCAGTGCAATATTACATTTTTCTTTTTGATTGTTTATATCGTTATGAACTCTCATTTTGTCATCTCAGAAAACATGTTAATTGAAATAATATGTGAGAAAACTACATTTCCTTATTTTTGCAAATCAGCATTGTACTTGGACTCTCGAAGCGTAGAAACAACAAATATTGTTGATGTTGGTGAAATATCAATAGATTTGGCAATCCAAAACGCTACTTCAGTGATTCACATAATTAGAGAAATAACTGCAACTTCTGTGCATTTGCAAAACCGTTTCATAGCATGTAGTTTAACATGCCAAATGGTGGTGAATAATATGGCAAGAGCAAAAATACTTTGGAATGGGTGGGATACTGAAGCAACTAAAGTAATTGCAAGACAAAGTAGTAGTGAAATAGAAAGGATATGCATGCCTCAAGTTCTGTATGTTGGAGGTCATCTACCAGATTTGATGAGAAAACTAATTCATGTGTTAGATATAATTGTGGCTGTGTGTGATTCAGTGGATGTACACAGGTAATAAAAATAGATTAATTTCATATACAAAATTGATATCCTCATTTACAATTGTTTACATTGAATTATAATAAAATAAAATTTAATATATTAAACGTAATAAAAATATATGGAATGAAGCTTGCGATATCTAAGCAAATACATAATTTGGGGAAGAATCTTCTTGAGACACTTCAAATTATTAAAGTAATTTATTGTTGCACATAATTATCAAATTTTACCCTAAATCACCTCAGACAGAATATGTACCAATAACATTAACGCGCACACTCATTAATATTTTATAAATTTAAAATAAAAATAATTCTTTTGTCAAAATCCTAAATATTCTATAAAATTTGAACAATATTTATAAAATGGTTACTTGTGGAAAATATCCTCTTAATATTTGATATTCCACGACGCCTTCCTTATAATTTTTTATTGAACTACCTTATAACAACCTCCGTTAGCAGTTCACCACCTCTAATAACGACGATTAATTGCTAACGGAAGTGATTGTATAGGTGGTGAAGTGAAAAACCATATATTGTAATGGGTTGTATTATAATAAACATAATATTATTATATTAAAAAGTTAATATAATCAATGAAGTATTTAGCGGAATAGTGGCAGGTCGTGAATTGCTAACAGGAATAATTATAAAAGTGGTTCAAAGGAAAATTATAATATAAAGATGGTGTCGTGAATAATGTACTGTTAAGAGGATGGTTTTCTGTAAATAGCCCTTATAAAATTTAGAATTATATAAATTGTTATGAAAAATAAAAATAAAAATTGCAACACAAAATACGAAGGGTTGTTTCTCTATTTTGAGGCAAAAGTTATCTTTTGTCTCACAGGAGGTATTGGTGGACAGAATTCTACGCGAAATGAGTACAACTAGATATCCGATTTGTCCGTTATTACTTTTTGATTCATGTTCTCGTATGTAATTGTTAGGATTAAGTTATAAGAATAATTTATATTTATATTTCTAATAAGATTATATAAGCTTCATTTTTTATAACTAATATAGCATAAATTCAATCAATGAATCAATATCGTAGAAATTACGCACATATTAATAGATGTGCCTTATATTGTAATATGATGTCTGATATTAACTTTTTTCAAACTATTCTGTTTATATACCAAGTAATTTTAATGTGGATGACAATTCCTCATAAATAAGTAATGACACTTGAACACGCATCATATTGGACAAACATTCAAAATATTGGAAGATTGTATATATTTTTATATATTATTCTTACATCGCTCAAGGAGTGGACGGATCCAAACTCAAGAAGGAAATGCATTATGAGGGTTTGAAACACCAACATATGAAACCAGAGACCATAAAAACATTCAAAATGTTGAAGATGCGATAAACTTCTACAATAATAGTGCATGGAAATGTGATTTTTAACTCGTTTTAGGACAAAGTATTATCAAAAATATTTGAAGTACTCTGTTAAGTCATCAATCCAATTATCATCGTGAATGGTATTGTAACAACTACACATGTGCAACGACTAAGGAATGGGGCTAGGGGACAAGTATCCTGCTGGATTTTAAAAGAATAAGTTGAGTAAGGAACGTATGGATAACATGGTGCAGTGGAGTTTTCATGAATAGATAGAGGTGTCAGTTTCATCCATTTCCATTTTCATTTAACCATCCATTTAGTTAAATGGATAAAATCATCCATATTCGTTATGGACAACCACCCAAGTAAAATAGGAGAATAAAAGCAAGAACAATTTGACACAATATTTGTTAACTCAGCATCCACACACAACTATGTGACTAATCAGGAGGCACCAAGCGAGGAGAGGGATTCACTATGTTGAATTCTTGGAGACGGCTACACGCGTGTACTCTGGTGCTACTGAAACCATTAGAATGCGTTTCTATTTATACAACAGTAGCAAAATCTTAATAGAAACCCAAATATAATTGGGTCAAACCCGATTAATCTCCATAGTCCAACATATTGACCACCCATTTAATAAACGGATGGGGCGGATGAACTAAAGAAGCATTACCCGTTTATCATTCATTAATCATCTATTTACAAACAATTCATAAACGGATAAACGTATGGTAAATGGATAAACAGACGATTGATGGATATGGATGATAAACATATTATCCATCAATACGCAACCATTTACGATCCGTCCATCTAATCCATATAAGTTAAACAGATTAAACGAATGATATTTGTTTAAATGGATGATATATGCTTTGGGAGGAAACTTGATTGTATTGCCCGATGAGTTTTGAAAAATTCTTGATTAGTCTTTTTTCTGATTGGGATTTCGAACATAGTAGACTCCATTCCTTGGCTAGAACCTAAAGTACGAAAGTCAATAAGTTGTAAGAAAATTTCTTGTAGAGCACGCGACTAGTGGAGTCAGAGCGCGTAGGAAAGTTTTATAGAGATCGATATGATGGATGTTTTACTGGAATTTGTTGAGAATCATGAACTTGATGTGTTAACCTTGAACTCTGGCTTCATTCAGTAAATATATTGCAAGAACCATCAATTGAGACTTTACAAATGTCAGCCTAAACTTGGTAATCTTCTTACAACAAATCAATAAATTCTCCGAAACAAAATGAACAGTAAGTTTAAATAACAAATTCAAGTGTAATGCAAGAAATACAACCACATCAGCTCAGACTATCCAACAAAGGATCCCATTCCTGATGAGAGGCCTTCAAATGTACTATCTGATCCTTCCTCTTCCTTCTCTTGAAATGCTTCATCGCAGCTTTCAAAACTCCATCCCATCGCTTCAATTTCTCAAACTAACGAAACAACTTTTTATAAATGAATTGGCACATGTCAGTTTCTTAACGAACTCTATTCTAAAAGAAGTTTTGTCTGCAATTCAAAAGGGGAAACCAGGGGTTTTTTCTCCTGGGCGACCAACTGAGTTCATGAAAAACTACAAATCTAGCTTAGAATTTTTGTCATGCTTAGAAGGTATTGTGACCTTCGCCATTTTTTCTTGATTATCCATGTATTTCAATCCAAGGAATGGTGTTTTTATATGGGTTATTTACGGCAAACCACCCGTAAAATCTCCTAATTTTCACCGAACCACCCGCTTGTTTCTTTTTTTAAGGAACCACCCTTAATTTTAAAATTTAATTGGCAAACCACCCAAGAGTAACTTAGTCTAATCAAAATATTAATATAAATGATAAGAAAAAGTTAAAAAAACACGAAAAAATACATAACTGATTACAAAAATCATTAAAAAATATTTGATGCTAAAAAATTTTAAAACCATTAAAAATACATATTTAATTAATTAAACGAAGGGTAAATTGTCGAAAATCATAAAAAGAAACTTTTTAAAACGCTAAAAATACATATATAATTAAAAAAATCAAAAATTTTTTTCAAAAATAAGGGTGGTTCCTAAAATACATACATATACGCTAAAAATTATTATTTAGAATCCTTATTTTTCAATTAAGTTACTTCTGGGTGGTTTGCCAATTAAGTTTTAAAATTAAGGGTGGTTTCTTAAAAAAAAGAAACAAGCGGGTGGTTCGGTGAAAATTAGGAGATTTTACGGGTGGTTTGCCATAAATAACCCTTTTTATATTTCATCGGGAACGTAATATGTTGGTCTATGTTTTTCTTCTATTCATTAGGCTTCTGTCCATCCTCATCCGCTGTTGTCAAGTGCCGATCAGAAAGTGTCTATATAGAGTTTATGAAGCAGTGGAATGTTGGTGCTTACTTTACTTTAAGGTACTATCAGATCGACCACTATTCCGACATCAAATAAGTTGTCATTTGTTTGTTTCACTTTTTATGATTGTTATTGACATAGATTTCAAGAAATAGCTGGGGGTCTAGATGCTGCATTGATGATGGCAAGTCTGACACCTGTTCATACTCTGGATACAAACAATAGGGGCTCAAGACACGTGATTTTAAAACAAAGTGCTGCTCTCCTAGACTCCTTGCAAGGATGTTGGAGAGATGATAAATTTCTGCGCTTGTGTTTGCAGCTTCCTTCGAGGTATATGTTGTTTAGTTTAACTGACACCTTTTGTATGTCAATTAATATGTCGCAATGTGAAAGGATTTTTTTTCTTCTAATCGGTTGAAGGTATACCAACTGGTTGTCAAGTGGCATATCTGCTCGCAAAACTGGGTGGTACAAACTCGAGCTCTGGATGTGAATGGGCAATCTCTGCTGCCATCGATGACGTCATATATGTATGGCTCTTTTCAGATACACTTACTCAGTTTTGTCTGTTTTTGCCAGTAAGGGATATGTAGTTTAAATTTTCTCTCCGTTAATTCAATCGGTAGAAGCGGTGATGCCTTACATATCTACTTACTATCACGGTTTGTTTGAGATTTATTCTATGCAATTGATCTTAAGCAGTGATCTACCTCTTTGCTTTTTTATGTAGCATGTATTTATGTGCCTTAATGCCCGTTCGCTATTTCTTAGATTGTTCCAAAAATTGATTGCAGGTACTTCATGACTTGAACTGTCTAAAATTGGATATTTCGAGCAGCTACCAGAAATTTGTGCTGCAATGCCTGTCATCATGCTCGTCAGATACACTTGATCTTGTAAAACAAAGCATTTTACAGGGTGCCAAAGCATTGGATACACTGATATACGAGCGATGTTATTGACACAGCTGTTCAAGCGCTTTTTGAGAAGTCTGTTGAGGTAACTGCATTATGATTTCTCTCAAGCTTGCGTTATTAATGACATTATATGGATCATATTATTCCTAGTTTGATTTGGTTTGTTTGAGTGACATGTAACAGTCTTTTGTTGGTGACCTTCTTGTAGCACTTGAAGCATATAAAGGGAATCAGTGCGACATATAGCACTACACCATTTTGACACTAATGCGACAGATTATACGATGTTGGGTTTGTACCTGTGTCTTAAGAGCCGACAAGATTTACACGTCGCTTAAAATTGTGTCGCATTGGAAGTCGTATACGACAATACTAATACGACAGGAAAATGATGTTACTTAAGTAAACTTTTGCGACAGAATGTAAATCAACAACCATGTCCAGTCGCTTTAGTTTTCCTACGTGACGAGGCTCTTGTAACAAACGTGTTTATGTCACTTAAGTGTAACATTAAATGCCTTCGCCAACTTTATTTAGCATACTTAGCCATTATTTAGTTCGTTTTATTGATTGAATGAGTAGATATTCAAAATAATATTTAATCTAGTGGATTTTAAATTTCCAATTAATTTGCAATTTTTCAAGGCAAAGTATGTTTGGTCTTCTGTGTACTATAAACTTTTATATTTATTTGTATATATACATATAATGATGATTATGATTATCTTCATAGAGAATGCATATGATCGATTAGAGAATCCAAGTACAAGGACTGATCGATATGGGCTTCTATCTGTGGACACATCGAATAGTTGGTATGAAGATTTGTCTTACTGTCTCGCTTCTAATGCACGTCAAGTGTTTTATTTGGATGACCCTGTACTTGATGATAATTGGAAAATAGTTAATTTGGTTTCACAAAGGGGAGTTTACAGTGCAAATGCATTGGGAACAGATGAAAATGAATCAAATACAAGCGAACCATATCAAGAAAATGCACCTATGAACATTCCCCTGCACATTCTTATTGAAAGATAGAAATTGATCTTGGAGCTTTACCACAACAAGCACCTTCGTATGATTATGATTGGTACTTTAAAATGAATGAGAACACTGAAAGTGATGAGGATGAGGATGATGAGGATCAAGGTAACTACGATGATCAAGAGGATGAAGACAATGAGGATCATGATCATGAAGACAATGAGGATCATGATCATGAATATATCGATGATCAAGAGATATATTAACATATATTTGATAATTTACATTGATCATATATGTTTATATACATATATATGCATGTATGGAGTTAGGGTATGAGTCTAAGGGTTTGAGGTTTAGGGTATAAGTCTAAGGGTTTGGGGTTTAGGGTATAAGTCTAAGGGTTTGGGGTTTGGTGTTTATAATTATTATATAGTATGATTCCTTAAATTTAAGTAATGAAACGCTTAGGATAATAATAATAATTTTGTAGGATTAAATTTGATCCATATGGATTTAGCATGTTATTAAGATTTTATTAATTTATTATAAAATTTAAATTTCATCATTTAGATTAATATATTCAAAAATTATACTTTCAATTTTAATCTAACAGTTAGATATTCAAATATAATAAGTGCAATTTAATACGATTTGATTAATTTTTTTGATTTATTCTCATAAATTTATAATTTATATTTGTTTATCATAGAGTGAAATTTTGTAGTAAAATTTTTTGAGAAAAGTAAAATTTTGTAGATTGGTAGAGGAGGGAAATGAAAATAAAAAGAGGGAAAGATTAAAAATTTGACAGATACAATCTGAACCGTTAATCTCCAAACAATCTTGACCCTCGATTGAAAACCCTATCATGAAAACAATCTCCAAAATTTCACTCTCCTCTCATCAGCCGTCACCACCTCAAGTCCCAAGTTGCTCGGTGAACATGGCCTTGTTCCTCCGATTCGTCACCATAGAAGCAAGGGTCTCGGAGGCGGGTTCAACGTGGTTTTGTTGATGTCCCTAGACACCAGTGACGATTCAAGGTGTTGGCTCCTCCGATTCAAGGTTGCTCGGCGACCTCAAGTCCCAAGCTGCTCGGTCCAATTTTGCTTGGTGATAACCTGCCTCCATCAAGTGGCGAAAACTGTGCTTGGTTATCAATCGGTGAGTCCTTTGGTTTGAACCGTGCTATTGTCTTGAAAACAAAATGGCTTATTTTTTAATTTGTTGGGAACGAGAACTTTAATGCATAAGGTGGGGTTAATCCTTCATTTGGAGACAAATTCGAGTTTAAGCTCATCGAAGGAATACAAAACTTGAAAGTATCGGTGTACAACGAGCGGACCATGTCCAAACCTGTTCTTATTGGTTCTGGGAAGTAAGTTCTAATTCGAGCTTTACGCTTTTGTGGAAGAAAGACAGAAAGTCCATTGGCTTAACACCCTTTTCTCCAAGGTATGTCCTTTTGCTTCAATCTTTTGCTGGCGTTGTTTCCTGAATTTCATTTTGACACATTCATTAATCTTTGTGTTCATGCTCCCAGCTTCAAATCAACCAGTCTATAATTTTCTGCAACTCTGTTAACCGTGTTGAGTTGCTCGCCAAGAAAATCACTGAGCTCGGCTACTCTTGCTTCTATATTCATGCAAAAATGCTCCAAGATCATCGTAACCGAGTATTTCATGATTTCCGCAATGGTGCTTGTAGAAATCTTGTTTGCACTGGTATGTTCCTTCATTCTTTGCCTATATTCAGTTACCTTGTGAGGTATTTTGTTCATCTGGTTACATTTGGAAATTGATGTGTTACTGAATCTGCAGATCTTTCCAATTCTAAACTCGAGTTCAACAAACGCCATTTAGCAACAAGGATGGTAGCGCAAAGAGCTTTGGCAAGATTGAAGGGTATGTGGAAGATCATTCAGGGAGTGATGTGGAGACCGGATAAGCACAAGTTACCTAGCATCATTCTTGATGTAACTCAAAATTTGAGCATTTTTGGATTGTATAATTTTAATACAATTTTGATTGTGTGAATAATAATAATACCTATATTTTATATATTTATTGTACTTTAATTATGTTGCTTATATACAATGCTAATGAACAAAATATTTTAATTTCAAAATGTCTTTTAAGTATATTACGACAACGTTAATGTATAGTCGTATAGCAGCACTGCAACACAAAACCATCGTGACAGCAAATAGGACGTCCCGAAATCTTATGACAATTTTTAAGGCTTGATGTGGCATAAGAACGAAACTACGTAGCAAATGCGACATAACCTATACGACGGGCATTTGGTCGTATAGGATGTAAGCGACAGTTTCAGTCTTAAACGACAGCTAATGTTCAGTCGCATTAGTGTCATAATGGCGTAGTGTAGGATGACCAATAAACCAGTTCCTAGTAGGTATTCAAATTATGTATCTGGGTCTTACGTCCCTTGAAGGTATATCGTCCATATGCATTCTTTTGGCCAATGTTGGAATAATTAAGCATGTGTGAAATTGCTTGTCAATGCATTTCATCATATGGGTGGGATTATCAAACTATTCATCATACATGATTCCATGTGAAATATTTCAGTATTCCAGTCTCTCTAACATTTCATGATATGGTTGGGACTATCAAACCATTTTTCTTTATCATACATGTGTCCATGTGAAAGATTCTATACTTAAGCCCCTCTAACATGCTTCTTTATTAACAAACACCAACCTTGTGAAGTTGTGAACTACCATTACTGAAAATTTGGTGTCTTCATGTTTGTGCTCATATATGATTCTTTATTAGGAATGTGTCAGACAAGTTCAATGGTGACTGAAAATTGCATATCTAAGGATATGGTATTAACATAATCACAAACACTTCATTTTACTGATTTTATTCAACATTGTAAGAGTCACTGCTTTGTGAAATAAATGACAAATATTTTTTTGGTGTCCTATGTATTTTACTTTCTGTAATGTTCATTATGACTAGCTGACAATAACCTTACAAGTATTTTGTTGGTGTCCTATGTAATTTTCAAGATGCTAAATATTTGTGCTAAACCCTTTTAACTATACTAGGCCTACCTGGAAGGACAGCTAGCTGAAAATTACCTTACAAAAGAAATGAAGACTGAATTGGTACAACGTGCTGCAGTCCAGATAACAGATTGCTATTATGAATTGGCAGCTGATATCGTCAGTCTTCATGCGATATATAGAACACTAAATATTTCTCGTCAACTCTACGGTTTCTGCCCATGCCTCTTTAGATTCATTAAATATATTTTATTTCCCCACTACCAGGCTAGAAAAACAGAGACGTCATCAATGAAGCTTCGCCAGGGTGCACAAAAGAGAAATGCAGCTGGTGGGGAACCAACACAGATGCTGCAGATAGCAAATTATTCCTTGATATTCAGGTACTTATTCTCCGTCACTCTCCCTCTCTCCTGACCCTTTTCACTAGCCAAGCAATTCAAAAACTTGAAAAACATAAAAGAAATCACAGTATTGATTTATTCATGTGTAATTATCTGTCTCAGGAGTATGGTCGTAACCTGTCTAAGCTCGGCATTCAAGCTGCCGATATTCCTTCATATCGTTCATTGTGGAAGTGCGTAGCACCATCGGACGAGCAAGACAGAATTAGCTTTTAGGATGAAACAGTTTTTTTTACATATACAGTGCGTTGGGAATTTATAGGAGTCTTTGCTCGTTTCAGCAAAAGCTTTATTATAATACACAATTTGATTTGGGATTTGATTGAAGATTGGTTGACGTCTGCGTCGTCTGGAGCCAACCTGCATAATGAGACAAGATTCTGATTGCTGCTGATGGAGTGATGAAGGTAGTTCCATTTGGCAGGACTTGGAGACGTGATGGGAGTATACCAAGGGCCAGAGGCTTAGGAATTACTCTTAAATCTCAACAATGACGTGATGTTCCCTATCCATAAGCCTCTGAATTTCAAGCCACATTCAGCAAGGCTAGTTTTGAAAGCTTTTATATCTGCTGAGTAACAATTTTATATAAAAGAAAACGGATTCAGTGAAACTAACTTATGCCTTTAATCAAAAAAAACTTATACCTTCTTAATGCCGAGTACATTTGAGGCTTGTAATACTCTTGCTCGACCGAGGAAATAGACTGCTCGGACAAGGAGGCTCAAACCCCAGATTTTGCTCCTTAGTATAAAGAGGGATCTAAGCCATTTTTGGAGGGATCCTTGGAAGTTCAAATACTCTAACATCTAAAGAAGTCCAAGAGATCAAAGAGGAGTAAAGCTTGAAGAATTGAAGATCATCAACATCTCCTAAGCTTTTCTATCTCTACTTTCATTATCATGTTGTTCATTTCCATTTTGAATACTTTGTGTACATTTGTAGTCATGTTAGAGTAGTTGTTCATGTGATTGGGGATCATATGGATCCCCTAGGATTTGGATGATGTTTGTATACTCTTTCTATGCATTGAATTACATTTTAGTTGAATCTTAATTGTTGTAGTTACTTGTTCATAATGATGCATGCCAAGTGTTTGACGAAATGCCTAAGTGTGTCAAAGTGAATTAACTTCCTATGATTTGATGACGATTGAACCCTAGGATGTTAGTAACTATATCAATGTTGCTTTGAGAGTTAATTGTGCGCGAGAGCGACAATTCCTCTTAGTGATAGGCTAGGTTTGGTGTGAGTTTGAGTGCCTTTCCAATAGAGCGAGAGCTTGAGGTTGTGCACTTGAATTCCATGTGATTCAATAGAGCGAGAGCTTGAGAATTGAAACCTTTTAGCGCGTCATCTAATCTCCAAGGATGGAACGAGAGTTGAACTTGGAAGGATGATGCGTAGCCATAAGAATTCAAACTAATTGTGATTTGTGCTAGTAAATTGAGTGTGTTAACTCTCCTATATCCTAGGGGTGAAGTAGAAGTCCTTGATCACTTTTATTTCCTTGTTATTAAAATCAACCAACCTTTAATCTACATCCCCCTATCCTTTTATGTTAAGCAAACTTAGGTAATTCTCAATTAGTTAACTATCACCTCTTCTCTTGGGTTCGACTCGAGGTCACTCGATTTATAAATGTGTTTGATGCGTGACTAGGATAAGTGTTTCCCACGAATACTACCCTAAATTGCACACGTCAAAATGGCGCCGTTGCCGGGGAAGAGTTCTTAGATAGTTTTCTAATTTAGCTTTACTTTTGTTTGCTTAATTCACTCTATTTTCTTTTTAGTTTTTGTAATTGCTTGTTTGAGTGTGATATCTTGCTTGTCTTGTGATATTCTTTACCTACCTTGCTTTCTCTTGATTGCTTGATAGGTGAATTGAAAGTCGGCGAGACTTAAAGCAAGAAGAGCACAAAATCAAGTTTCTACATCAACCATCACCCATCTCCCTCAACCGCCTTCATTTGTTAGAGATCTTACATCATTCCCATACTATAAACATGTGGAATTCATCTAGGGAATGTGATATTTGCCATAACTTTGGCCATGACGAGTACTCTTGTCCATATGATCAAAGGAACACTTATGGAAATTATCATGAAGATATGGACTACATGGGATATGAAGAAGATGAATATGTTCCTCAATCCGAATTCTATACCTATAGGAACACAAACTCCCACGAAGAGTATGAGGATTACCATCCACCCTATTCACCTTATGATTACATCGAAGAAGTGCCACCACAAGCTCAACAAAGTCAAAGCCAAGAAGAAACCGCTCTTCTTGCATTAATGGCACAAATGGTCGCGACACAAGCTCAACAACAAAAGATGCTTGAGACACAACAAAAGGATAATTTACTCATGTTTGAAAAGATGGAGAAAAGATTTGATGAATTATATGAGTTTACCTTGGAGCTTGAAAGACAACTAGCACAACAAGCTTGTCCATTAATATTCAAAAAGAACTTTTATCATATTCGGAATGGGAACAAGTGGAAATTTGTAAATTCATTGACTTCATGAACCAAGATCTTAGTGATCCTCAACAAGAGCAACCTTCAAAGGTTGTAAAGGAGCCTCAAAAGCACTACAAGAAATCATGCCACTTTTGGAAGAAGAGGAAGAGGTTCCTACACAAAGAAAGAAGTCAATTGAGCAAATTCCGGATAAGGAGAAGAAGCTACCTCTTCCTAAGCTTGAAGTGTGCGAAGTTGATTTACCTACGGACTTCTTTAAGCCTCAAATAATATACTTTGAAAGGGAAGAAGAAAGAAAGGATG
Source organism: Sedum album (assembly GCA_006409495.1). Taxonomy (NCBI): domain Eukaryota; kingdom Viridiplantae; phylum Streptophyta; class Magnoliopsida; order Saxifragales; family Crassulaceae; genus Sedum; species Sedum album. The sequence continues at coordinate 42,223 of QZGG01000995.1, read as the reverse complement.
ATATATTGCCTATACTTAAGGTAGAAACCCTCTCAAAGAAAAGAAGAAAAAGGCGAAGAAAAAGAAGAAAGCGTAAGAGTCCAAGAGCAAGGAGAAGAGCTAAGAAACAAAAGAATTGTCTAAGGTGAAGGATGGTGTAGTTGGAGGCAATGCTAATCTTGCAAAGAGTCAAAAACAAAAGCCTCCAACAAAAGAGAACATTAATGGGAAGTCGGTGCAACAAATGCACATTCCAAAGCGCGGCGACCCATCACTCACTCCTTACAAAGATGTAAGGAGTCCTTGAGTATTTATTTGCACCACTTAGGAAGGGATCCTAGCAAAGGACTTCCTTAGTGTGTTTCTTGGAAAAAGCCTCGGCTACGTCTTAGCCTAGACGTTAAACTAGGCTAGTAAGTGTCATTCTCTTTACTTTAAAATCTTCTTGATCTTCAGAATGTGAAATGTTTGAGATGCTTGTGATTACTGCTTGTTTGCATAAATGATTTAGCACCTACTTAGCATTTGTGATATATTTGATACATTCTTTTGAGCTAAGTGTGGGGTTACCTTGGCTTTAAAAGCTTGTGTGCATGCTTGCTCGATCTTCATGCTTGATCTTAGTTTTAAACCTATGAGTGCTTTTGAACTTCATAATGTTTTCCTTAGTTTTAAAGTTTGGATGTGTTGCATGCCTCATCACAAGTTTGAGAATTTTATTCATTTTAGAAACAAGCCTATGTATGTTGCTCAAACATGTCACTCGGCCGAGTTGTTTTTTTGGCGCGTAGTACTTTTAAACTTTGCTCGACCGAGTAACCCTTTTGCTCGGCCAAGCAACATCCCTCAGAGATGATTATGTTGGACAGCAAAGCCTTGCTTGCTCGAGGACAATCCATGCTCGCTCGGGCATCCCTCTAGCTCACACTTGCTCGTCCGAGTAAAACTCATGCACACAAATTGTACTCGGCCGAGTGCCACCCAAGATAGCTATAAGTCTCACCTTCCTTTTAAGTTGTTCAAACTTTATCTTCACATAATCTACCATGCCTTATATGTTGAACAACTTCATGCTTAATGCTTTATATAGGTGTGGCTTCGGTTTTGTTTCATGAATGACTAACAAACTCATCTACATTTCTTGGTATCTTGTGAGTTTAGGTTTGTGCCAAAGCCAAGCAAACTTGAGGAGCAAATGATGAGGAGCATACTAGTCTTCCTTCACACGAGAGAAGTTTCTTTATCCTTCTCCTATGTTTACACTTGATTGCTTAGAGACTAAGCAAATTTTTAAGTGTGGGGTGGGTAGTATGCATGACTACATACTTCACTTTTCACATTCATCATTACTTGAATATACATGGGCATTGACACTTGCTTTACATCAATTTCATCCTACATTTTTGAAGAAAACTTGAAAAATAAGTTTGCTAAGTTTAAGAATACACTTTTGAATATGACATGTGAATGTGGTTTGTGAAGTTTACTCATTGATCATAATGCTTTAGGATGATTGAAGTTCCTAACTATTGCATCATTCTTATGAATTGACATCTATACTAGCTTCAATCATTTAATACTAATATACTCTTTCATTGCATAATGAATAAGGAGAATTGAGTAGCATATACAAAAAAATTCATGAAGCATCATAGAGTTTCTTGATTGCTCTTAGGTGACTTTAGCTTGATTTCATAGCTTATGTATTGACTTTGCTTGCTTATATGCTTGATTATTGCTATTAGACATATTGCCAAGTTTTAAGTGTGGGGTTACACCAAAAGCTTACTCAAAAAAAAAGAGAAGAATAGAAAAGAAAGTTATGCAAGTGCCGGGGGTTAGGAAGGTAATTTCCCCCTCGAAAGTACTTGCATGAACTCAAAACAAAAAAATTATTCAAGTGCCGGGGGTTAGGAAGGTAAGTTCCCCCTCGAAAGCACTTGAATAAGCAAAAAAAAAAACAATTTAGAAGAAATAAAAGAGAAGCTAGAATGTAAGTCCCCACTTACTCTTGACTTTATGCCTTCCTTACATTTTAGCATGTTTGCAAGTTTTGTCTATGCATTTGCGTGATTGAATAACTTAAGGGATGATCCTTGCATTATTTGCGTGGGCAAGTGAGGATTTTATGAATGCTTCATCGTGCTTTATTGCCTAAACTCCTCTTCTCTTATAAATTATGGTGTTTAGCCTAAAACTTGAGAATGAGTTTAAGTCATGAGCCTATGGACTTGCCCTAGCAAGCATAGGTGATTGATTAGACAATCCATCATGTGCGCTATATTTCTCTTTACGATTTATGCATTGAAATGTAGTAAAACGGTGAATATGATGAATGCTAGTTAAAGTGTCAAGGCTTTGAATGTTTGCACGTGAAGGATGATATGATTCTTGAAAAGTTGTGTGACATGAGTGAAATGCACAATTCCATATCTTTTTTAGCATTAAAATGACAAACTCTTGCTTAGCAAAAACTTGTATGGTGTGTATTGTTAAATGGATGATTGTGAACGGGATTTGTGAGTACTCCCTCTTGGAAAACTCTCACGAGACTACACAACTCGTCCACTAGGGCGGCCTAGGGGTTTAAAGGCTTGACGCATACGCTAAATGCATCCGTGATGCCTACGAAAGTGAGTTACGAGTAGTGTTAACTTGCATTTTATTTCCTTAGGATTTAGAGTTAGAACGCTAGGATGATTGTTGCATGATCTTCACATCCTTATAACGTGCTAGCTCATTGACACTTCCATGCATTTTGAGCATTTATACTTTATCTTATATGCGCTTACTTGTTCGGGACGAACAAGGATTAAGTTCGGGGTGTTTGATAAGTGTTCAAATATGCAAATATTTGTACACTTCTTGCGCTTAATTCTTGTTTGTTCTCGATTATTTTGTAAAGAATTGATACTTCTTATGCTTATTGTAGGATTTATTCAAGAAGTATAGCCATGGATCATTCAAGTGCAAAAGATAGCAAAATTCAAGATAAAAGTGCATAAAAGAGGCCATCGGAGACTACTCGTCCGAGTAGAGCTTAGGTGGGCCGAGTAAGGAGGTCCAAGGCCAAGGAAAAAGGTCCTTGGCCGAGAAAAAATGTCCTTGGCCGAGAAAGAAGGTCCTAGGCCGAGCAAGGATGTGCAAGGAAGGTTGCTCGGCCGAGCAGAACATAAAAATTGATACGTTCGAACTCAGAAGGTTTTGCTCGGCCAGATTGATAGTTTGCTCGCCCGAGTACTTAATGGTTGAGACCTGGCCACCCTTGCTCAGCCGAGCCAGTCTTGAGAGAGCCCTTTTCTCGGCCTAGCAGCCCAAGGACAGCAAGCTTGCTCGGCCGAGCAGAATTTTCTGCTCTCCCGAGCAAAATCGAAAACGCAGATTTTGCACTTCGTATAAATAGATTTCGAAGCCATTTTTGGAGGGATCCTTGGAAGTTCAAATACTCTAACATCTAAAGAAGTCCAAGAGATCAAAGAGGAGGAAAGCTTGAAGAATTGAAGATCATCAACATCTCCTAAGCTTTTCTATCTCTACTTTCATTATCATGTTGTTCATTTCCATTTTGAATACTTTGTGTACATTTGTAGTCATGTTAGAGTAGTTGTTCATGTGATTGGGGATCATATGGATCTCCTAGGATTTGGATGATGTTTGTATACTCTTTCTATGCAATTGAATTACATTTTAGTTGAATCTTAATTGTTGTAGTTACTTGTTCATAATGGTGCATGCCTAAGTGTGTCAAAGTGAATTAACCTCCTATGATTTGATGACGATTGAACCCTAGGATGTTAGTAACTATATCAATGTTGCTTTGAGAGTTAATTGTGCGCGAGAGCGACAATTCCTCTTGGTGATAGGCTAGGTTTGGTGTGAGTTTGAGTGCCTTTCCAATAGAGCGAGAGCTTGAGGTTGTGCACTTGAATTCCATGTGATTCAATAGAGCGAGAGCTTGAGAACTGAAACCTTTTAGCGCGTCATCTAATCTCCAAGGATGGAACGAGAGTTGAACTTGGAAGGATGATGCGTAGCCATAAGAATTCAAACTAATTGTGATTTCTGCTAGTAAATTGAGTGTGTTAACTCTCCTATATCCTAGGGGTGAAGTAGAAGCCCTTGATCACTTTTATTTCCTTGTTATTAAAATCAACCAACCTTTAATCTACATCCCCCTATCCTTTTATGTTAAGCAAACTTAGGTAATTCTCAATTAGTTAACTATCACCTCTTCTCTTGGGTTCGACTCGAGGTCACTCGATTTATAAATGTGTTTGATGCGTGACTAGGATAAGTGTTTTCCGCGAATACACCCTAAATTGCACACGTCAAAAACTTATCAAAATCAAGTACTAAATCCCCATCTTTCGTAGAATTGCATTTGCGATTATTGATAGAAAACAAGATCTAGGCTTTTCTCTTGGGACTCGACCCTAGGTCACCCTAGGAACATATAAATTTGTTTGACATCGCGTGATTAGGATAAGTATATCATAGTACTTGCCTAAAAATTGCACGAAAGTTGATATTGAGTTGGTTAGAGAGCATGAATATCTATCTTTATCTTGACATGAGAATGTAGGATTGAGTTAGAATGACTAGTTTATTTTTTCTAAGTAGTGTAAAATCTCCCAATAGATTGAGAGATTGAGGGAGAGTCCAAAACTTAAGGGAGGCCAATAGATTGAGAAATTGAGGCCTCCATATTAATGAACCTCTTAGTTCTAAAGATGGAATGAGAATTGAACTTAGAGCTAATGTTCATGAATAAACTAGTCTAACTAAGTTCTATTCATTTGATGTTGCATGATTGATTGTCATCTCCTTGTATGCTAAATCCTAGGGGCCATAGATCCTTGATCGCTTTAAATTTGCTTATCAAATCCTTAGACATAAATCCACTTTAAACATTCCCCCAAACAATTTTTAAGTTAGGCAATTCTTAAGTAGTTCTAGCTAGTTGCATAATTCTACACTCATCTCTAGGGTTCGACTCTAGGTCTCCTAGGTTTATAAATTATTTTTGCCGTGTTAGCAAATTGCTAATCACATACTTCCATTAAAAATTACACGTCACGCGATGCTGACGTCATCAACCGCGTGCTGATGCCATCATCTACGACGCGCGACCCATAAAACGACCGTATTCTGCTTCTTCTTCTCCAAGCTTGATCCTTTGTTCTTTTGTTGTACTTTAAGCTTCTAAATCATCTGTCTTTAATGCGCATTCATCTTAGCTCATAATCTTTCCTGAAATACAAAACTACACCAAATGCGTAATCTTAAACAAGAAAATATACAACCAAGCGTAATGTAGAGGCAATAAAACATCATATAAATGTGCATTATCAGATTGCTTGTTAAAAAGCTATTCCATTTAATTACATGTTATGTGTTTAGACAAAGGTCAAATTCAGAGACTAAAAGGAACAAACGGGTTGGATACTCAGCTGAACAAAACTTTGGCCCAAAATTTCAGCTTAGGTTAAGCTCAACACATATATAGATAGACTTAAACTTCCAACATAAGTGTGTGCCACCTCTATAGGGGTGAAACCCTAGCTAGAGATTATTGAATGCGACCACGAACCCCTCTGATTTCGAAGCGACACAACAAGAGAAGAATTGACGATTCTTCTACACTATCATTTACTTTATTGCACTTTACATTTATTTTGTACCAAAATTTATTTTTCCTAGTAGCGGCAATATTTATGAACTTATGAGACTGGTGTCAAGCCGTGTTTGTGTTTAAACAATACTCCCTCCGTCCCACTATGTTTGTCCACTTTGATTATTTTATACCTCCCAAATAATCAAAAATATGGACAAACTTTGTGGGACGGAGGGAGTATATGTTTTGGTTGATGTTTCACAAGCTTTATCTTTGTTCTAAATATATACATGCTAAGTGTTTGACGAATTGTCCATATGTGTATGTGTTAGTAACACTCCTAGGATTTGATGACGAATGAACTCTAAGATGTTTAAAAGATATTCAGCATGTTGATCTTGATTGTATTGTGCAGAGAGCGACAATCGCATTCGATTAAGGCTATTTGTTAAGCGGGCTTGATTTACCAATCGAAAGACCGAGAGGTTGATATTATGGGATTCGACATGGTTTAACAGAGCAAAAAATTGAGAACCATGTCACTTAGGTATCATCCTCATTTTAGAGAAGGAACGAGAGTTGTATCTTGAATGTACGATACTCTAGCCTAGAATTGTCAATCACAACTTTATACATGTACAAACATTTGATTGATACTCTAATAGAAGTAACGTATGATCGTTGCTGCCTTTTTATTTTATTTATATAAAAACAAAAAGATTTCTCTTGTCTCCAATACTTATTGGAGATACCTCAATGTTAGAGGACTAAACCCCTTTCACTTGTAGACTTGCATAAGTAGTGCTAGGTAGCTTGTAATTAGTCTTGGCTTTTTGTTGGGAAATTATCAATGTGTTTAACATATCATGATAGAAAAAGTATTCGTTCACTCACTCTAAAACTCATCGTCATGTACGAGGCCTCTGCCCTGCTATGCATTGCGCAAGTGAAGGAGCAAGTTGCACCCCCAATCTTTTTCAAGCGATTTGATTATAAATTTGCAACTTTGAACTCTCTAAATTTGTGCACTTGTAATATATTTTGGGCAGTGACGGCACGTCGTTGAGTGCTGCAAATTTATTCCTCTCTCCTCCTTAGTATAGTCTAGGCAAGCAGGGGTCGAATCCACAGGGAACGGTGAGAAGTCGTCTTTTATCTACAACTAAAGATTGGGGTTGTGAGTTAAAGCAAGTAAAAGAAAAGACAGTTGCGCAAGTAATACTGGCGCGCGATCAGAGAGCAGTTATAAAGATGTTAACAAAATCAGAGATGAGCTCGGTTCAGATTCATCACTATGAACTCTATGTTTATCATTGGTCACCAAAGATATATGATATGATGTTCACGTAAGTTAAGGTCCGGTCAAGGCTTAATAACCTACACATACATTCCGGTCAAAGTCTGTATGATATTATTACCCGGTCTAGTCTAATTAACCACGAATCCGGTCAAAGTAGTGATTAACTATTCTAACTCCTATCATTCATAGTCACGTACCTCTGATAGTTTAACAATAGACAATAGATTCTATAACTTAGTCCGCGGTGCAAGGCTTCGCTTAATTATCTAACCTAATCATCATGCAATTGAGCTTGGAGTAATAATACTAAACTTATCATGCATTAAGTATAAAACCTCAAAACATATTATTCAAGATCACTGAATGTATACATCTCAAGAGTTAAAGTTTGAACAGCTAAAATAACAAAACAAATCTGTATGACGCGTCGTCCTGCTCGCGTCGGAAGCTTGCGTGCACAGCTCTCTCTTTTCCGGCTTTTTTTGTGGTCTTGCCTCTAGGGCGGATGATGGCTGCATATCTCTAGGTTTGTATTTATATGCTTCCTCTAGGGTTTCCTAAGTTCAAACAAGGAAATAGATAATCATAGATTTCTAAGTTCCAACTGGGAAATAGATAATCTTAGATTTCTATCTTTATCCCTAAAATCTCGCATAAAATATATTCTGCGTGTTGCTGACATCATCTTTCTGTGTGCTGACATCATCATCTACGACGCGCGACTTATCTTGCGCGCTCACTTGCTTTAGTCTGCGCAAGTGCAGTTTGCAGTGGCACTGTTTCTTCTTACAACTCGTTTTTGGCTATCTTCCATTACGAATCTGAAGTTGAAGTAAACTAGAGAGTTGTAGCCCTTTGAGTTAGCTTTTCATCCATATAAAGTTCGTTTCCATCCGATCACTAAATCATTCTCAGCATCCTTACGAAGCAGCAAAGGTCGAAACTGCCTTTTCCGATATAATGCTCTAAAGTATGGCCTTTTAGCTCGTTTTCAACTTGTGCTCCACTTATTCCCTGAAATATAAAACTACACCAAAAGCGTAATCTTATACAAGAAAATATACAAACAATCATAGTGTAAAGGACATAAAATATCATATGAAAGTGCCTTATCAGGCAGCCACTTGCAAGGATATCCATAACCTTGTCTTTATGATTTAGAAACTTTTGACACCAAGGTATGTACCTTTTGGATAATAGCGTTCGGTTCCTTTACGATCCCTTGCACATGTGCATTTTGAGTTTTTGGTATTTGTACTTTTAGACTAACTATATGCACTTTTTATTTGCATATATGCATATCGCTAAACGACAAACTATCTGCACAAAACGACAAAAATTAAAAAGTGCAAATTATTGACCGTAAAATCAATTTGATCCAATGGTCGGACAGGTGGGTCGCAGAGTTCGCACACTTAATGGGAAGTCGTAAATGAGCTTTACTCTTGGATAATATAATACAATTAACTATTTTTCAACAATGCAGTTTGTAGAGTAAGATTCACTTTAGCCACTGTAAATTCATTAAAAATGATGATACATCATACATGCAACATTTTATGTAATCATCCTGCCAAGATTTGTCGAGTAAGTGTAAGAATAAGTTTTTATATTACTCAACTGATTTTGTATTATATTTTATTTTCCTGGATTTTAGTCTTTGATTTTGGTAAAAAAATGACATTCAATCTTGTAAAAACAGTAAGAGTACAGTGAAATTTCTAGAAGTTAATCATTTTTTATTTTTTTATATACAATCAAAATATAAGGCATTAACAAATAAATATGACACAAAATATATGAATTTCATTTCTTTCTTTTTATAAGGTTTACTGAAAATTCAATAACTTTAGGATTTCATTGTAAAGTGACAACTTGTTATTAAGGAAAAAGGTGTTCAGGTAAACACCTCTAGAAGGCAGAATGTTGTTGGCCTAATTCCTACCGGCCTATGCACCACCCACAAGCGGTCCTACCCAGACTGGCGTACGCCACCAAAAGGTCAAGTGCAAAATTCAGGAACTACTAGCAGTTAGTGATGTTTGTCAAAATAATTTTTACTCAATGTATTGATAGTTTAGTGCATGCGATTGTTAGCCTTATATGAATAGGAAAAGTAAATTAAGAAGCAAGTAAATTACTAAGAAATCTCTCTTTCTATTATTCTTAAATCTTGATGTCTTTTCTTTTTTACTCATCATATGTTTATAATAGAACATAAAACACAAAACTGTTAGAATAATTGTATAAAATAGACAGAAAATTACAGGTATTGAAATTACTGAACAATATAATAAGAAACGAAATCGGTAAAAAGTAAAGAGCAAAGTTAGAAATACAAAAATGTATGTAACTGAGGCACCCGGTGTGAAGAAGGCGAATGAAAGATTATCTTCCACTATCATCGACACAAAACATGACTACAAACACATGTAGGGAGGATTGAAGTTCTCATGATTTCTTTTCTTATCTTTTAAAATTATAGGAGTTATCCTCCTTAAATATTAAATTACTATTGGTAACCAATCATGACATAAAACTATTTAAAATCATCATGATGACTACCAATAAATATTTTATTTAAAATCCAACAATCCTCCATATAAAGAAAATGGAGTTTTAAAATGTAAGACTCAACTCAATACGGTGATAGTTTCTACAGTTTATATCTGCAAATGATAGATGGGCAGCACCTTTGAACCTTCCCTTGAAAAGATATGCATTCTTTATTGACCCTTCAGTAGACGCGATGTCCTTGAACTGTTCGTCTTATTGTGTAAATGAAGTACATTATTTCCACATATATATTCCAAACAGCCTTTCATTTCACATGGTTGGGTTCGTTACGGTAATGAAACCCCTATCGGGTTCTGCGAGAGTTCCTAAAGAACTAAGCCCACATAGTTCTCCTTTGAAGCGGCCACACTTCTCTAACATAGGCGATTCTCTATTAAGATAATCCCACATTGCTTGTTCAGAAATTCCTTTATTCGAACTCTTAGAAACATTAAAAACTTTGAGTTTAACCTCGTACGGAGTCAATGCTTAAATAGAAACGAGTTGGGGTAACCCCCATAGTGACCACATTTCGTCTTAGCAGTTAGGTTGTCCATTGAACCAAGTTCTTGGGATCTCCAAGTTCTTTGGCAATTCGTAATTTCAAATCTCCATGTTACACTTTATGTAATGTACCAGTCTATATAGGGTTAAATATTATTTTAAGATTGTTAGAATAATTGTGTAAAATAGATAAGAAATTACAGGTATTGAAATTACTGAACAATATAATAAGAAAGGAAATTGGTAAAAAGTAAACATTTTCCAACAAAAACGAGTCAAATCAAGTAGCAGGAACCTATTTTGAATCATTTTGAGTTTTAGAACATAAATTTGTTAGGAAGATAAAGTTGTATTGATTATGTCGTGGGAAATGTTCTAGAATGACAAACAATATTTAGTGAGACCGTAGGGCACAATCTCATCCGTCGATTTATAATAATCCAACGGATGAGATTAAAAGTTAAAAATACCTCCACATTCAACGCCCCGTGTTTTTCGCAAATTCAACCGCCAAATTTAATAAAACCAACTTTAATTTCAACCGTTTAATTAATCAAATCAACGGTTCTGATTTTGTCCTTCCGTCTTACAATAACTTAATGTCTCACATAATCTTTAACCCATTATGTCGTTTACATTTGCTTAATGTGTGTCTTGTAAAGCCTTTATAAGGCCAGCGTTTCATTTTAATTTGAATAAGAAAGCTTTTAGTTTCTTACAAATTGGTATCAAGGCAGCCTTTTATAAGACCTGAATTAGGAAATTGTGTCAGTGAGACTAGACCCATCAAACGGATGGACGGGTGATAAATGGATGGACGCTAAATGGACGGATGATAAACGGTTGTCATCCGTTTAATCCGTTAAACTTAAATGGATTAAATGGATGGATTGTAAACGGATGATGGATTAATGGATAATCCATTTATCCGTTTACCATCCATGTCCATTTACCATCCGTTTATCCATTTATCATCCGTTTATCCGTTTATGAGTTAATTATAAATGAATGGTAATAAGATAATAAACGGATGGTAAATGGACGCTAAATGGATAGTGGTTCATCCGTCAATCCGTTTACCATCCGTTTATTAAATGGATATGGTTCATCCGATCCATCCATTTAATAAACGGATGGTAAACGGATTTGGATGACTTAATCCGTTTAACTAAACAGATGGTTAATGGATTGAATTAAATGGACGGGTGATGGACACTAAACGGATATGGATAAATTTGACATGTCTAAGTGAGACACAATAAAAAAGGGGTGAAAGAACTTATGAATGGTTTTCAGAGAAGAGTATCAACACCATTCCCCACTTTGATGGACAACATTATGATCATTGGAGTGAATTAATGGAAAATTTAATTTGAGCAATGGGACTTTGGAGTATGATTGCTACTGGTTTTCAAGAACCAGATGAAACAACGGTTATAACAGGCGTACAACGGGATCAACTTGAGAATGTGATAAGGCGTTTTTGTATGCCGTTTTAGGTCCTTTACATTACATATATTTCTAATATTTTAAGTATAAGATTACGCTTTTGGTGTAGGTTTGTATTTCAAGTTTATCAGAGAAGTTTGAATAAAAGTGCAACAAGAAGGCTGAATCTTTGGTGAAAACAACAAGGTGACAAGAACCGGAAAAACAGAGGAGCGCGCGAGTTGTGTCGCGCAGAGGCAAAATGATGACATCAACAATCAGCGATAAAAACAGAAACGATGACGTCAGCATACGCGAGAAGATTTCCTAAGCTGAATTTTAGAAGATAAAGATGATTTCCAGATATTCTCTTGCCTATTTTATTGCGGAAATCCTAGAAGGCAATTTTAGAAAGAAATTACAAGAGAGCCGCCCTAGAGAGCCGAGAGCCGATTTTAGAAAGACACGCACAAGCTGCCGGCGCTAGCAGAGCGACGCACAGACCAGACTCAACAATCAGATTTGTGCTTGTTATTTTAGTTGTTCAAACATAAACCTTGAGGTGTATACATTCAGCATGTCTAGCTAACTTACTGAATTCGGTTTGGATTTTGATCTTTGAATAATATATTTTGAGGTCTTGTTCTTAGTTGCATGATATGTTTAGTATTATTACTCCAAGCGTAATTGCATGATAATTAGGATAGATAGTTAAGCGAAGCCTGACCCGCAGACTTAATTATAGAATCGGTTATCTATTGTTAAACTATCAGAGGTAGGTGACTGTGAATGATTAGGAGTAACACTAGATTAGTTAATCACTACGTTGACCGGATTTGTGGTTAATTAGACTAGATCGGGTAATAATATCATACGGACCTTGACCGGAATGTATGTGTAGGTTATTAAGCCTTGACCGGACCTTAACTTACGTGGACATTATATCATATATCTTTAGTGACCAATGATAAACATAGAGTTCGTAGTGACAAGTCTGAACCGAGCTCATCTCTATTTTGTTAAACACTTTTATAACTTGCATTCTGTTGCGCGCCAGTAGCATTGCGCACGTTTCTTTTCATAATCTGTTCAAATACTCACAACCCACAATTTTAGTTGTAGATAAAAGATCACTTCTCATCGTTCCCTGTGGATTCGACCCCTGCTTACCTTAACTATACTAAGGAGGCGACTAGGGATAAATTTGCAGCACTCAACGACGTGCCGTCAAATGCCGTTGCCGGGGGACGCGCTAGAGAAGTTTTCTTTTCTTTTTATTTGTTATTTACTTTTCTGTTCTTTTTCTTTTATATAAAAAAATCGAAAAAAATATTAGTTACGTTTAATTTTAGTTGTAGATAAAATTACTTCTCACCGTTCCCTGTGGATTCGACCACTGCTTACCTTGACTATACTAAGGAGGAGACTAGGGATAAATTTGCAGCACTCAACGACGTGTCGTCAGAATACTCGTAAAAATGATTACAAGGTCAGATATTATTTGTATCAAGCCTTCGATAGAGTTGTGTTTGAACAAATACTTGACAGAAGAGCATCAAAGGTGGTACGGGATTCATTAAAATCAAAATATGGAGGGAATGCAAAGGTTAAGAAGTCTCTGCCCAACATACTAAAGAAGGGAGTTTGAAGTGCTTGAAATGAAGAACGATAAGACTATTACCGAGTATTTTGCGCGTGTAAGTGTTGTTGCTAATCAGATGAGGAGTAATTTAGAGATTATGACAGATTCGGAAATTATCCAAATAAATTTAAGAACTCTTACAGAGAAGTTTTTATATATGGTTGTGTCAATTGAAGAGGCTAGAGACATTGATACAATGAGTCTTGATGAGTTAGTCTTCGATAGAGTTTTTATATATCATGATTAAATTTGGTGGTTAGTCTTCAAAAATTAATGATTAGAATGTCTGCATTGTCTTGAACTTTTTCTTGTTCGGGACGAACAAGGATAAGTGTGGGGTGGTTTGATGGAGCGTATTTATACGATCCATCAAAACGTAAAATATTAGTTATGTGTGAACAACTAAATAACAAGAATGTATACATTGCGTTGATTGTGTTTAATTAACTTAATTAATGTCATCTAACGGAGATTTAACACTAATTTAACGGAAAACGTTACAATGTGTGATTCAGCAAAAAAGAAACGAACAACGGGTGGTTTTCGGCAATAAAATGTATAACGGGTGGTTTTCTGTAATTACAGCCTATAAGAGGTGGTTTTCGGCAATTTTCCCATTATAATATAAGAGTGGTGGAGTGGAATATAGTTTATTATACAGGTGGTCATTTGTAACCTAATTAAATCCTTGATGCAAGACAGGATCAACTCTGCATAAATGTCATGCCATAGCAAATACGATATTTATTTTAAAAAACCATCATATCGTTTCAGTGATACATTCTTTTATATTAATTTGTTTGTGTGATAAAAAATTTACATATGAATGTGTTTTTTGAAAGAGCCACGAGATTTTGCTAAACTCATGGCGAACAAAAGAGAAAACGCCATTTATTAAATCTCTAATGGATTACAATATCGATATAGATTTCATTTCGTAACAAACAAGCATATAATTAATTTCTTCTAAATTATTTTTGTTTAAATTTTAACAGGTTTGAAGCCAATGTAAACTATAAATAGTTGTGCTTTTAGGAATACATGGTGACTATCATAGATGGCTGTGTATATTTTCTTAATACATGGCTCACATAGAAGAAATGTTTTTAGAGAGACATGTAAATTTAGTGAGATATAAGGACGTAATCATGGCCGTTGGTTTGATTAATTTGACGGTTGAGATTAAAGTTGGTTTTTATTTAATCGGGCGGTTAAATTTGCAAAAAACACGGACAGTTGGTGACTGACGGTTATCAATATCAACCATTGGATTGATATCAATGGCTGAGATCATGTCATTTCGTCTTACTAAAAGATAATACAGGGCAAAACATAATAATGTCATATTCTTATGAATGAGGCGCCTTCAATTCGTTTTTTAAAAACATGGCAAAGTTACAAGAAACGTCATATTCTTGAATTGGTAGTACATTGCAATATTTACAAAATTTTCATATAATGGTCCGACATGGCGATATAAAAAGAAACGACATCTTTCTTAAATCTTAAGTAAAGTGGCCTCGTTGTAGATCTATCACTGCGAATCGGATTAACAGATTATACGTTTTTAAGTTTTCACATACAGGGGGACCCACGAGGTGGGCTCATTTTTTTGTTGATAAAGGTGGGCTCATTGTACCTAGCTGGCTAGCCACATGGCCAAATCAGGCCCATATATTTTGTATATGAAAATGGTTTGAGTACAAGTTATTTTATGTGAGTCGGAAGCACATCACATCAACTATTGATTTCTATCTGATGTGGGCTAATTAGTTGGTTTTGGGCTACTATCTAAATTATGATTTCTTTTATGTTTAGGGTTTCATTTATTTTCTTATTTAAGCAAATTGTACTTACTTTTGTCAGACGGCTTATGATGAATGAAAATTAGGGTTTCCCTTTTGTCGTCAAGTTTCGCGATTTCGGTTGAAATCAAGACTCTTGCTATCAATTTCTCTTGTTAATTTATGAAATTAACGAGTTATTGATATTTATCGTTCCTTCCCGTCACGCGCTGCAGCAGTTTGGTATCAGTTTCCAGCCGATCCTAGGAGTGTGTCACATCACCATCAACCGGGACTTGACGCTGAGTCGGCACAGGATGTAGCTAAAATACTACCAAATCAATCGGGTATGCGAAGACAATTAGAACACCCCTTAACCTTTGATGGTCCTAAAATTATTTTTACTCTGAGTCCAGATTTGTATCGATTTCAAGGCAACCTGCAATTACGCCACCTCGAGCACAAAGGAGAGTTGCCGCCCAATCGACAGCCCTGGATGATGCTGAGCCGTGGAGAGTTAATGCTAAAAGAAGTCAGATCGAACGTCTGAACAAAAGATTGTACGAGTTCATTATGATGCGTGGTGTTGTAGCTGTCACTAAGGAAAATCCTATCGAATTTTTAGTGAAATCCTCCTCGGACCGGAGAGCTCGATGTGCGAGTTAAGTCCTTAAGGAGGATGTTTCAGATTTTGATAATGAATTCAAGGTTGATTCTCATGAACGCACGCCCTATGATATTCGTATGACGAACCAGCTTGTGATTCGAGGACGAATCTTTTCGACATGGAGCGAATGATGTGGGTTAATTAGGTGGTTTTGGGCTACTATCTAAATTAGGGTTTCTTTTATGTGTAGGGTTTCATTTATTTTCTTATTTAAGCAAATTGTACTTACTTTTGTCAGACGGCTTATGATGAATGAAAATTAGGGTTTCTCTTTTGTCGTCAAGTTTCGCGATTTCGGTTGAAATCAAGACTCTTGCTATCAATTTCTCTTGTTAATTTATGGAATTAAAGAGTAATTGATATTTATTGTTCATTCCCGTCACGCGCTGCATCACTATCAGTCCAGCTATTGATGTTAATAACTGTCAATCCCCAACCCTACGTTTTTGTTAATACATTTCAACTTTAATTAAAAATAAATTTAATTGAAAATTAATCTAATCCAATGATTGAGATTAGATCTCTCCATCTCACTAATTTTTTTGTTTCTTTTTAACTTTACCTTACGCATCAATACATCATCTACGTTTTGGAAAACATTAGAATTCTTTGATCCACCGTTCAAATCTTGGGCTTGTTGTTAGTTTGAATGATTTTATTTATGGGCGTGAAACAGTCAATTTCATACTATTAACTATGTTCAAGCCTATACATTCAAAATCATTAATTCTATTACAGCTGATAACACTCAATATCGATCGAGCATGAAAAGACGGACACGAGGCGGAGAAGTAGCGCGTGAATTTTTTGAATATGGCCATGAATGAAATGAGCTGGCCACCTTATTCTTTTTTGAAAGTGCTTCAACAATCTATCGTCTGCGCTATCTAAAAGTGATGTAGCGGAAGTCATCAGGAAATTGTCAACGAAGTACACCCGTAGATAAAGAGACCCGTACATAAAGAGTATTCACCCTTATTATTGAGATAACTCAAATATTTTTATTGATCAAACAATAAAAAAAACAGAAAAGTAAATAACACTTATATAGAAGGAGTAGTAGCCTAGCAGTCAGCCATTCAGTCTCTGGTCTCAGAGATCGGTGGTTCAAGCCCTCCTGAGTGCATATCCGCCTTGAGTATGACGTTTGTCCATTCCTTGAACGATGAAGTAGTAATAATTTTTTTTAAATATTACAAAGTTTTTTAAATATAAAGATATGGGATAAACCAAAATCTTGAAATTCTTTGAAGTGATCTCGCGGTTTGAAATAGCGGGATTCATATTTTTAGATGATCACACGGATTCAAAAAGCCACGTAATTTTTTTAAAAAGGATCCCCGCGAAATGAAATAGCAGGATTCTTAAGAAGTGTAATATTTGAAACTCGAAACTCAAACCTGCCAAAATCAAAACAACATAACTCAAACCTAATATTTTTGATAATTTTCCGACACTGATTGGGAAACTTATTATTTACTGAGAAGAGGTGATAATCCTCTAATCCAAATGGATACATGAGACTAAAACTCTGTATATAATTTTCAACAAGTATCAAAATGAACCAAAATCTGGGCATTTCTGATTTTGGAAGAGCACGTAGGGTGTTGAAATTTTTGTTTCAACAACACTCTATTTCTATTGACAGTCCTCTCGGAAATTCAATGTACGGATACGCCAGGGGTTGCTCATTGGGTTCACTCAATCTCCATCTATGTGAGCACATACAAAGAAGAAAATAATGAGTTCGAATTGAGTACAGACCTCATTTCCTAAAGATAAATTAAGCTTTTTTGTATATACCTGTAGTTTTTCACAAGGTGGTGGATGAAGAAGGCTATTTCGACTTTGGCGAGTTCAAAACCTGGACAGCATCTTGAACCGCCACCGAAAGGAGTGAATCTCTTGCACGTTTGATCATGGTTCTGAATATATGCAATACACATCAGACATTAAACTTACATTGTTGGTATTCGTAACTATGTTTAAAGCCATTTTCACAAGTACAATATAGGCCATACCAGATCCCATCTCATTGGTTGGAACTCCAAGGCGTTTTGGTGAAGCAATGGGTCTAAATGCACTGCAGAGAACACGGGTAGAACCTTCCAGTCGCATGGAATTAGGTAGTCTGTGAAAAAGAAACTCAGTGATAAAATCATTGACGCCGAATGCAACTTTCATGTCCTCTTATGATTTCCTTACCTTTAAATTTGACATCTTTTAGAGCCTTCCTATGCACAAATTTCACAACATTACCACATCTCAATGCTTCATTGATGACCTAAACACAGTAGTGTGGAACTTTATCAAACAAGAAAAGCCTCGCACTGTAAATTATTCAAGCACAATGAGAGAAATATGACATAGTTGGGTTTAAATTTCAGTCACCTTCTGAGTTAACTCCATCTTCCTATAGTCATCCCAGTTCAGAAATTCAGCATCCTTTTTCATTTTGCGTATTTGTTCATGCTCGACCTGTACGAATAATCAGACTTTTACAATTTGTAACAACTATCACTAGAAGCGCTTTCGGCCATTTTACTTGTTGTACCTTCAAATGATCAACTACCGCAGGAGATTGGGCGAGGAAATACACAATCAAGGACATCAAAAGCGAAGTGGTTTCGTAGCCACCCAACAATGAGTCTAACACAAAGCTCACTTTTTCATCTTGTGATAAAGTATCAATACTCATTAGTGTTTCTAGAAAATCATTGCTTCTTTTAGCAGCAGTAGACGGTTGTGATTCCTTGTTTCTTTTGATCCTTTCCTCTATGATTGCATTCACAGTGGAAGATATCCTAATTCTAGCCTGTAAAGATGATATGACACAAAATTAAAGTTATCTTCCACATGCATCTTTCTTTTACTTAGCTCAACAATAGATTCGACAAAATGATAAAATTAATTTATCTCATAAAAGCATAGCACGAGAGAACATTAGATTCGAAGGTCAATACTTTTTCAGTTCACATTCATCCATAGAAGCCAATTTGTACTGTTATATGAAAGAACTCTCAAATGTGTATTTATTCATTCAGTAGATGACTAGAAAACAATCTATGAAAAAATGTCTTGGAATACCTTAACAGCTCGAGCATAAGGCGTTCCGGGAATGTAGATAGGCAATGAAATTAGGCCTTTCATGAATGTAAGGAAATCTTTGAGTATTTCATGAGTGACAGGGTCATCCGGCGTCAAGCCAAGCACTTGCTTTACTATGACAGTGAATGTGAACTGCAACACAAGAGAATATGACTCTAAACATTTGAAGAAAATCAAAATTGAAGAGAAGAGTGTTTATACCTTACGGGCTTCTTCACAGAAAAGGACTTGGGAGGTATGTTTCCAAGATCCTATCATTTTAATGACAGTGTTTTCTATATCGGTTAGGAACTCAGGCTTAGCTTTGGTGGAGGTGACAAGGGCTAAAGCAGCGCTACGAAGCCTCTTGTGGGTGTCCCCGACAGCGACAAGCATGGAGATGTTTCCTAGGATGCCATGTATGGGTTTTGGGTAGCTACATTGGAATAGCTTGTCCTCATTTTGGAGTATGAAGTAGTTCAAGTCTTGATCACATGAGACTATTGTGGGAGTCAAGAACAAATGGGACTTGAACACCTTCCCATACCTAACAAAAAACTTGATCAATCAATCAATTTGAGTTCATCAATATTTTGCATTTTATTGATTGTAATTATATTACCTTGAGCAATGATCTTCAAGAAATGAACCAATGGAATTAGAGGCATGAGGCTTCAAAAAACTGAGTGTCTGACCCAACAAAGGCCAGCCAAATGAGCCAGGAGGAAGCTTACACCCACTACCATCAACAAGTAGAGTGTGCAGCAAAGGTTTGAAATGGTTGTAGACAATACTAATTACATAATAAGCAACAATAGCAGCAGGAAGCACAATCAACAGCCCCCCAGTTACACCCATACCAAGTAGATATCAAGTAAGAAATTGAAGCAGAGCAGAATGAGACTTCACAAATAAATGGCAAATGGGTATTGGAATTGAATGAATACACACCAAGGTTGGAAAAGCAAGAAGGCTTTTGAACATATATTGATAGATACAAGCTAATAGGTATATATATAACTGGAGACTTGAGTAAAGGGTTGAAGAGGGTTTAATGAAGCTTTCAGAGAGTCAGAGGACATAGGAAATGAACTCATCAGGCTACTCTGGGCTCTACTAAGACTGGCATCATCTACTCTTAAGTATTGTATATGTAGTGTAGCTGTGCAGTATCAAATTTACTAAGCTTTTATGTACAGAAAGACAAAACACTAGAACATGCATGTATTGTTGCAAGTTTTTTATTTTATCTATGTAATTTTTTATAGTACAAAAACTCATGTTTTCTTAAATTTCTCAAGTTACAAAAAAAGCTTTAATTGGTTGTAGTTAAAGAATTTATAAGTAAAAAGCCACACTTGCTGCAAATTCTATTGCCTTTTGTTTAGGTGGATTTCCTTTTTGCCCAAAAAAGTTGGTGCCTACTAAGGAGCAGCAAGAGCCTCAACTCAGATTCGTAGATACATCATTATGCATCTCAAATTTTTAATTACCAACTTGGACAGAAACAAAGGGATGTTTAAAAAAAAGGTAAAGAGAACAAATGCCTCCTGGCTAGGAATCCTTACTTGGACTTGTGTAATGTCAAATGTGCTACGTCAACTTGCTAACTTACAAAATAGCTGTTTGACGAGTACTTCGAATTATTTGACCTCAGGAAATATCAAAAATTGGCCAGTTGAGTACGTAAGTGTTTCTGTGTTTGTATCGAATTCATGTGGGAAATCAAAGTCATTTTCCGTTGTACGAAGGAGTACGATGTATTGATCTTCAGTTAGGTACATATTCATGAACCAAACGTGTGGAAAGTGTCTTTAGCCTAGTTAGGTTTTTAAAGGACAAGGGACATACAACCAACCATATTTACGTCAAGACGATACTTTTGTTAAATGTGTAATGTGTCATTCATGTTGCAAACATTTTATGGGACATGAGAACTGTGTAAATAAATTGTAAAAAGTCTTCTAAACTTATACAAATTTGACCCTTGAAAATTGATAATAGAAAAAGAAAGGGAAAGTAGAATTATGGTTAATGAGTGATCGAGACCATAATTGTATAAGCCGAAAGCAGCAAATTAATAACACACTGTTGTTGGTGTTGGAGAATTATGAGACTATGGTGGTCCTGTGAAGAATAGTGCACCTTTAGTTTTGGGACCAAGCCTAATGCCCTCATTTTCAATCCTATAATGAATCTATGATGTTTTAGTGTAAGTAAACGCATAAGGCAATAGAACAGGTGAGAGTGACAAATTTGATAATCAATAAAACAGTTGCTAATCAATATGTTCAGCATTTCTAAGAAATATAAAATCAAATGAATTCAAGATAATCAAATGAATTCAAGACTATGAGAATTTGAAAAAATGGAGTAATGATGGCGTAGGACGAACACGGCCGGACAGCGAAATAAAGTTGATGGAAAAGCCGGTGTTGGAGGCAGCTTTGGTTGACCGGTCCACCACTCCGTGCTTGTCACACTCTCTCGCAATGTAACTTCTGCTTTTATTCGCCACGACAATGAAGTAAAAAAAGGATTGGTCATATGATTATTTTTTTTGTAAAAAAAGGATTGAGTATTATATACTCCCTCCGTCCCACAAAATTTGTCCACTTTTATTATTATTTGTGAGATATAAAGTAATCAAAGTGGACAAACATAGTGGGACGGAGGAGTAATTAGGATATGGAAAACATGTAATTTTGTGAGGGTGCATTGAACATTGATGATTATTATCTAGACCCAAATGACTAAAATACCCTTGACTTGTGAGAGAGTTGATTTTTAAAGTGAGGGGCAACTCCATATTTTCATCTAAATGACCATAAACCCTTGGTTATCGGGATGTTTGAAGAAGGAAAACAGGTAATTATGTCATTTTGGTTCTCGATATACGGAGGACTGGTGCATTTGGAATTACTCTGGTAATAATTAAATTGTGATGAGATTCAAATAAAAAAATTCAATATAAAAAATCATCTTTAAAAATTCACTCGTTGAATAAAATTTATGTTGTCTCAGATGTAAATCAGTACAAATTAACGATTAATAATTCTTTCGGCCTCATAAAATAATATGTCTCTTGATCCTAATCATTAAATTATTAAATGAGTGTGTAGAGGGTTGGTTATTATATCCTTAGGTAAATATGTATATCAATAAACTTTTTTTGATACAATACAGCAATAAACTTGGGTGCAGTCTGAATGATGGCATGCATGCATAGAGATAGGATCATTTGAGATTCAGGTTACTATTTGCAAACCTGAGACCCAGTTGTGAATCGTTGGATCAAATTGATCAAAAGGTTCACATTTTGCACTTTATATAATTTTTTGTCTTATTGCACATGTGACACTTTATGCAGTTGCATTTGTGCACGTGGCACAAATTGATTGGCTGCTAAGTTTAAGATGGGTAGCAAATGAGCTGGACTCTGCATGCATACCCCATTAAATAGCTCATTCCAAATAATTTATTGGGATTTTTACCCGGAACCACCCGTATAATAGCAAACCACTCGTATCTTTTTTCCGTTAAAATTGAACCACCCATACTAAATTATCCGTTAGATTATTTTGATTTTGATTTTGATTTTTTGATTTCCTAATTTAAACATAATCTTAATACTTAATTAAATTACATTTAATTTGAAATTAAACCCTAATAAAGCAATAATAAAAATCAAGAAGCCATACACCATCAACGCCCTGTTTTTCGCCATTGTTTCAGCCGCAGCATCACCTCCCATTCAAACCTACGCCATTGTTCCGACCAAAAGCATCACCTACAACACCATCAGCACATTCCTACAAACCTCAATCTCATCACCACTCTATCATTCTTCCATCGTACGTGTCAGATCTCCAAATTTGCATTTAACCACACCACGAACACTAAATCAGTCATAGCCTACCAAATTAAAGTCGATCATAATTCAATCCATACGGCCGCCATCACTATCTCCTTCATTGGAATTAAGTGATTTCAATTTGTGTCAATTTGAAAAGTTTCGAAGTGTCAATTTGTGACGAAACTTCATCCAAGCCCCGCCAACACCGCCTCCTCCATTCAAGCAGTGCTGATAAATCAACCCGTCCCCCATCAGAGCTTTGTGGTGCTTAGTGTCTCCTCCATCTCATGTGACTTAGAGTTTCCATATTAGTAAATTATTAATTTTAGGGTTTCATAGTTAGATAATTAATTTTTTGTTTTATTTATAAAAATAAAAAAATAAAAAATAGAATTAACGGTAAACTTAACAATATTAGGTTGGGTAGTTCAATTTTAACGGAAAAAAGATACGAATGGTTTGAGGAAAAAAGTTTTAAAAGGTAGTTTCTTTTAAAACACCCTATTATAGGGATGGTTCTAATGAAAAACCCTAATTTATTTTGAGCTAATTTAGATATTAGTTGCATGTGTCGTTTGGTGGCTGCCCCACGCATCATTAATTAGGGGTGTCCACTAGCAAAGCTGGCTTGACCATAGCAAAATAAATACAAATTTTTGGTATGGTTTGGCTAGTCACTGCCAAGTGCCAACCGTACATATCAATCATATTGAAAGATTGGTGGTATCGCGCTCACAATAATTCCTATATAATCGTATCTTTCAGATGTTTACAGATCAATCGGTTTTAATTTTTGTGAGGTCTCTACCTTTATGAATTTCTCAAATAAAAGAAGAAGATATTACCATTTTTCCTTTTCCAAGGCCGCTCCAAAAATCCTTTTAATAAATCTGCGGTATTGATCTAAAACGTATTATAATTTGATCTTAATTTCGGGTAAGGTGATTAATTATTTTAACTTTAAAGTATATGTTAAAATTTAAAGAGACATTATCTTTTTGTGAGACCGAAGAATATTCTATTGATTTTGATTATTTAACGATATAGATAAAATTTATTTGTTTTATACTACTCAATTGTTGGATCTTTAAAAATAATGAACAGTTGCTTTTGCTAGATTTTCTTCTTTAAATCTCATCACAAAATTATTATTAATTATTCACATGTAAAATACATGTTCTAAGAGATTGCATTTTGCATTTTACGGTCCTGCAAAAAAACTTAGCGTCTATATTGAAGCAATTTGTATGATATATTATACCACTACACAAGTTTATTACGACTTACATATAAGAAAGAAAATGGCGGATAATTTGGTTTTTATAGCAATAGATACATTACAAATTCAACTCGAATGAAACTCTTGACTTTTAAATTAAATAATTTTTAAAAACTCATTGCACCAAGGATAGCACCTAGTGGCCATGGATAGTTTGTTAAGTGATATGTGTTGTTACATCTCAATCTGGCTGTTTCGCATTTATATGTGCAAATGGTCTCAGACTCAGACTGGCTGGTGTTTTACGTATTTTTTTGTAAAGAGAAGCGTGCCACGACTGTGCAATGCAGTACTTCTAAAGCTCGATCTTCGAGACACCACGAGGATGTGTCAGCTTGGAATTCAGATGTTGGACCGGTTCCAACCGGCAGAACCCTACTATTAAAAACTATTCAAAATAAGTAAACTTTTCTATACCGATTGGTTGTGCCGACGCTGCAATATATTTCCCCTACACGTGCATGAGTATTTTGATAATTAATATTATTATTAAAATATTTAAGTTACTTTTCATGTCTGTAGAATAATTCGTATCCCTTTAAAAGATCAAAAGGACATTATTTTTGTGAGATAGAAAGATTAAATTTTAATCAATGATTTGACTGTAAAAGGTTCTAGGATGATATACATCTTTCAGTAAGACGGAAGGACATCATCTCAACCGTTGATTTTTATCAATCCAACGATTGATATTGGTAACCGTCAATCACCAACCGCCCGTGTTTTTTGCAAATTCAACCACCCAATTAATTAAAAACTAATTTTAATCTCAACCGTCGAATTAATAAAAATCAACGACCAAGATTACGTGTTTATCTCACAAAATTTGCATGTCTCTCTAGAACCCAACTCGATTTGACTGATCTAACGATTGAGTTCAAATTGATTTTTAATTAAAAATATGGCGTTTGAATTTGTAAAAAAGCAGGAGTTGGTTGGATTTGACAATTATTTTGATTTTAAATTTTGTTTCGTTGAATTATTAATAATTAATAATTGAGATTGTGTCAGACTCTCTTACTAAAATATAAGCGACCTCCTTGATAATCAATCCATCATTCACTAGTATTAAACATTTAAGTTGTTTTTTCCACACTGTAGAAGTTTGGTAAATCCGGGGGGTCAGAAGACGTGATTGAATTTGCTATACCTATAGTGTCAATTGTCAAGTATTATTTCTGATTAAGATATCTTGATGAAACATTATGGACATGATTTTTTGGAAGTATTTCCATTCGTAATCGGGATATGGTTAATTTATTGAATTTCAAACGTGACTATCGGTGGATAATCCACTCATTTTGACAAACTAAATCAAGATTGATGACAAAACAGATAATCCAATTATGTCAATCGATTCCAGTAACTCTTAAAGTGATAATTATGTGTTGGTCGACATAAACCAATCAATCGTTGTTAATTAATTGTTGGACGCAATGATGATGTCCTTAGATTAATGTCTGTGTACCCAATTCTACGGTGGCAGTTTTACTTTGGCGGAAATATTTATATTATAAAATGGTTCAATTAGATTTCCTAATTGTCAGTCATTACTTTTGGTTATATTTTTATTTGTAATTGTTTGTATTGAGTTATAGAGTATATATATTTTTCATTTTATTTGATATTCTAAATATTAGAATATTTTATACAGTTTTCTAATAATTTATTAAAAATGAATGGCTGATTTAAATCCAAATAAACAATTAATAAATTGTTACTCTTTGAAATCTGAATTCATCCTGATTCTTGATACATTTTAGTTCTGCATGACATAGCAAATGAGGCTTGTAAATATATATTTATATTCATCATTATAATTTAATTTAAGACAATTATAATGATATTATTAAATAAGGTTACCCAATAAACATAAAGTCGAAGAACCTGAAACTAGAACTCCATAAGGTGCACCTCCAGAGGCCAGTTCCTATCACCACCGAGCCACCACTACTAAGATTTGCTTTGGTTCACAATTAAAACAAGTTGTAGTCCAGACTCCCGAATTACCTCAAATGATGTCAATATATCTTCTCAACGACCCATTAAAATATCGTTATCGAAGTACCAAGTTATATGACAAACATAGCTGCAAAGCAGTGGCCAAAAGAAAAGGTTTCAAAGAATTGCCTTGTTTGAACGCACGAAAGCTAAAAAAAGAATAGCTCAACAACGAAGAGCCGCGATTTCATTTTTACTTTGTCCTTTTTTTGTAAACATACAAAGATTGATAGATGTGTAATGGTTATACTCCGATTTATTTCAATCATGATTATATTGCAACTGAATATTGCGGATTTCAATTTTCCTCATGTTTATTTATTATTCATCTTTTAACACTACATGAACTATGTAGTATTAAAAGATGACTATGTATCAGTTAAAGCATGTTCATTTATAAGGTTCCTATTTTTGAGTTATTTGGTTGATGAACCATGATTTCTTGAACAAATTTGTAAATGGGTAAAATAATAGGGTTTAACTAATTCAAGGTTCATATTTTCAAAACCATGTAGTTTAAAAATATGAACCATGTTTATGTTTAATTTCCAAACTGTTAAACAACTCAAAAACGTCGTTACTCAATTACCATAAAATCAGAATTGAAATATATTGGATTATAATTTCTGATATCTTAAAAGTTAGATAACTTATTTACCTTCTATTGATAAAATATATATTTAAATCAATTTTCAATAACCATCATATTGAA
Source organism: Sedum album (assembly GCA_006409495.1). Taxonomy (NCBI): domain Eukaryota; kingdom Viridiplantae; phylum Streptophyta; class Magnoliopsida; order Saxifragales; family Crassulaceae; genus Sedum; species Sedum album. Next base: position 15,814 of record QZGG01000995.1, on the reverse strand, counting down.
ATCAATGAATGTCTGAGATTACTTTATATTTTAAACAGATATGTCAGTTTCATCTAAGAGCATGGTTGAAGAAGGACAAATATATATTTGTAAGACCGTGAGACACGATCTTGATCGTTGGTTTTTAATAATCTAACGGCTGAGATTTGAACTCAAAATAACCGTCAACTTTCCCATCGCTTGTGTGTTTTGCAAATCCAACCGCTTAATTATAAAAAACCCAATTTTAATCTTAACCGTCAAATTAATCTAATCAATAGTTGAGATTTAATCCTTTTGTCTCGCAAATTAATATTTTACCGTCTCTCTAAAACGTATCCCTTCATCTAATTCTTCACCAAATGAAAAAAATATAATTGCCAAAACAGCCAACCGTGCGGTGCTATTAGTAAACTCTTCATACCTAACGTGGCGAAGTTAAATTTGACATATTAGATTTTCTGGCAGTTCGACACATCATACATTTACACGTATAGAGTAAGAATTCAGCGGACATGTAACTTTTGTAAGATGGAAGAACACGATCTCGATTGTTGATTTTGATTGATTTGATGGATGAGACTAATTGGGTCTTTAATTAAATAGATAATTAATATGCAAAATACACGTGCGGTTTGAAAATGATGGTTATCAATCTCAACCGTTAAAGTATTAAAAATCAACGATGGAGATGATATCGCACTATCCTACATATAAATACATGTCATGCTTGATCTATTTCCTACACGTATAAATCCAATTATCATTGTGCACAAAGTTCCTCCAATTTAAATGCTATTAGTAGCTTTTATATAGTCATTTAAGTTGTTGCACGTGCAATCATGTGGTCCACGTTATTGAATACTCCATTTACCAACAGTCTCATCATTTTATTTATATCAAAGTATAGCTGTAGAGAATTAAATATGGGTTTGCTTTAATGATTTTCGTGGACCATGCTTTTCATTGATTTCAAGTCATACTCACCCGTGCGTGCAACCGATCTCATCCATCACTTATCTACTAGAAATCAACGTCTTTTGGTTCCATTCCAAGTCCACTAACTATGCAAAGTTGCCAACTATAAAAACATTAATTTCTTTTTTATATGTTATCAGTAGAAGATTATATTCCCATGATAACATGAACCTATCATCACCCCACTTGTAGATACAGTATCAACAACAAGTACAATGTTTTTGAAACAGTTTTTTTTGATGAAAATTACCCTCTCAATAGGGTAAGTTCATTTTTAAGATTTTTTTGATTATTTTGATCACTCTACAACCCAATTCAATTATGATCAAATCATGCCACACTGTCACGCTATCCGGCAGCTTCCTTTGATAAGACGATAATTGAGCGTGTTAATTGATAGAAATTCAACCAAAATGTGACTTACAAATCTTCCATCCTTATTAGCTTAAACACAAATTTTTCTAGGCACCATCATCAATTTCTCCAAACAACTAGCACCATGTGGCACCGACGGATCCAAAAACAAATCACACCGGGGGCGGTTTAATATAGATTTTTTTCGAAAAATTGGGGGCATAAAATCAAAATTAGCGAGGGGAATTAATCCACATTTGATTTTTTAGCAATTTTTGCACTAATTAATTCTAATTTTCGATAAATTATCGCAACTTCCATGTGGTGTTTAAAGCTTTGAGAAGATGATTTTTTTGAAAAATTGAGTTGTTTATTGATGAATGAAATTGGTGAAGAGATTGAAGATCTATGAATCTGATAGGGGTGCTAAAAATGAAATTTCAGAGGGTGATGATGATATTTTTCATTGTTAAACAAAGTTAACCAGTGTCTTTATAGAAAAAGTTGTCTGAAACAGTTACAGGGTGTCACGATTTGAGAGTAAAACTTTTTCTTTGTTTTCTCTATAATTAAAGAGAAGTATAAAAGGGCTACAAACTACCATCAAATGAAAATTACAGTCCGAACTATTAAAAACGACAGAAGGGCTATGAACTACCATCAGAATGACAAATTACTATACAAACTACCAAAACTGGCAAAATAAGGGTCATAAACTACAATCAAATGACAAATTATAGTCCAAACTACTAACAAATGCAAATAGGGGCGTGTTTCAAAATAAATTATCAATTTTTATCCTATATTATATTACATCAATAATAACTTATTTTTATACGAACTGATGTATTTTATTAAAAAAATCATTATTTATACCTTTGATGTAGTAAATTTTTCATATTTATTTAGTACTACCACGTACACTCATTTAATCATCTCATTTTCATAATAATAAAAGTGGTTGAGTAAAAAATATAATTTATGTAATACAAATTCTTTTTTCAAACAAATTCATTAATTGTAATAAAAATAAATTACTATTGATTCAAAATAATTTTGAATAAAATTGATAAAAATAGAAACTCCCCGTATTTGTCATTTTTGTTATTGCTAGTTCGGACCATAATTTGTCATTTGATAGTAATTCATATCCCTTTTTGTACTTTTCGTAAAAAAATATCAATTTTTATCCAAAATTATTTTACATCAGCAATAATATTTATTAATTTTTTATAAAAGTGAATTCTTTTTCATTAAAAAAGAATTATATCTTCTAAATAAATATTTTTCACTAGATCACTTTTATTATTACAAAAATTATATAATGAAATGAGTGTATGTAGTATTACTACATCAAAGGTTTAATGTAAATGACAAGTTCCTTTTTATAAAAGGGATTATTGCCGAAAACCACCCCTTATAGGGCGTAATTGCCGAAAACCACCCCTTATACATTTTATTGCCAAAAACCACCCTTTATTCGTTTCTTTTTTTGTTGACCACCACATTTCAACGAAAAACGTTCAATTAGTGTTAAACCTCCGTTAGATGGACTAATTAGGCATTAATTAGGTTAATTAATTAGGTTAATTCATTAGGCCTATAAGGGGCGGTGTTCGGTAAGTACGGCCTATAAGAGGTGGTTTTCGGCAATCTCCGACGGGTGGTTTAACCTAGTTGTTTGATGCACAATTATTTGCATATCGATTGAAATATATTACTATATTCTATATTAGACTCTTTGTGCAACAATTACTATATTCGATTGAAATAAAGTAAATATGAAAGAAGTTAAGGGTAAAATGAGACTCTTTGTGCTTTATATATACGATAGATGGATATATATATATAGAGGTTGTCTCATGTGGATCCTCTCAATTTGGTGGACTCGTGGATCCCCTCTTGCATTCGTTGATTGCATTTTTTGGATGCATCAGATTGCGCCACGTATGTGCATTTGTCATGTGCACATCACGTGTGCACATGACAAATGTACACGTGCAAGTCACATGCTTCATTAATGCGTTGGCACAATCTGGTGCGTCCAAAAAATGCAATCAACTGGTGCAAGAGGGGGATCCACGAGTCCACCAAATTGAGAGGATCCACATGATACTTTCCCTAGGTTATAAATGTGTTTGATGCGTGACCAGGATAAGTGTTTCCCATAATACTACCCTAAATTGCATGTCAAATTTGCGCCGTTGCCGGGGAAGAGTTCTTAGATATTTTTCTAGTTTAGTTTTACTTTTGTTTGCTTAATTCACTCTATTTTCTTTAGTTGTTGTATTTTCTTGTTTGAGTGTTACTACTTGCTTGTTTTGTTATATTCTTTACCTACCTTGCTTTCTCTTGATTGCTTGATAGGTGGATTGAAAGTCGGCGAGACCTAAAGCAAGGAAAGAACGAAGGCAAGTTCTTGAATCAACCACCAACCCCTCCCTCAACCGCCTTCTTTGATTCTATACCTAGACCATTCCCCTATTTCATCACGTGGAATTCAGAAAGGGAATGTGACATTTGCCATAACTTTGGCCAAGATGAGTACTCATGTCCATATGATCAAAGGAACACTTATGGAGATTATCATGAAGATATGGACCACATGGGATACAATGAAGAAGATCAATATGTTTCTCAATCGGAATTCTATGAGTATAGGAACACAAACTCCCATGAAGAGTACAAAGATGGTCATTCACCCTATTCACCTTACAACTATTATGAAGAAGTGCCACCACTAGTACAACAAAGTCAAAGCCGATAAGAAGCCAATCTTCTAGCATTAATTGAACAAATGGTGGCCAATCAAGCTCAATTCCAAAAGGACAATCAAGTCATGTTTCAAAAGTTGGAACAAAGATTCAATGAACTATATGAGTACACCTTGAAACTTGAAAGACAACTAGAACAACATGCTCGTCCATCAAATTTTCAAAAGGAACTTTTATCATATTCAGAACTAGAACAAGTGCAAATATGTAAGTTCACAGACTTCATGGACAAAGATCTAAATGATCCTCAACAAGAGCAACCTTCAAAGGTTGCAAAGGAGACTCAACAAGCATCAAAAGCAATCATGCCACTCTTGGAAAAAGAGAAAGAGGTTCCTACAAAAAGAAAGAAGTCAATTGAGCAAATTCCGGATAAAGAGAAGAAGCTACTGATAAGTCGATTTCTCAACTTATTATTCACTTCATTACATATGAATTTGAGTACTTTATAAAGTTATTTGACTCCTTTATTCATTGTTTCAGGTTAACTACTTTCAGATCTGAATTTGATGATTGATGAACAAGTAATCGGAAATTATGGCAGCCAGACCTTTATACCTTGGAAAGATTGCATCAGGCAGCTCGAGTATCGGATTGAGACGAATAATAGCTTGTTAGAAAGATAAATCAATTATATACAGCTTCTCAGTTCGTACAAAGTTCAAATTCCAAGTGTAAAGGACCGAAAATAGCACTGGAAGACGAAGACAGCTAAATGTGAGTATATCGTATCAGATTCAATACGGTCGTATAACAGCGCGTCGCTGTGCACTGCAAATCTAAATTTATAAACCTACTTAAAACTAGTGTAGCAGTAAGTAGGGTCGAACCCAAGGGAAAGTAATCTAGTGTCGGATTTAAACTACTAGCTAATAATCTACTCCTATCAGGGGTTTTTTTGATGATTGTTTGTAAACTAAATACTAAAGGTTTAACTACTGAATGAGAAATCACAGTTCAGAGGAATCTCGTTGCAACTAGTAATCATAGACCAGACAAATTTCAAACTAATGAATTATAGTTGTTCTAATCAGATAGTCCCGCTAGGGTAGTTACCTAATTCTAGTTCTATCTTCTATTACCCGCTAGAGTCTCAAGAAGATGTAACAATAACCTAATCCAACTACCACAATAGCTCCACCGCTAGGCTTTACTACTATGATAATTCAACTAGATATCATGCAATTGTTATAAACCTAAGTTTACCGCTAGGCTGAGTTAGGAAAATAACAATTCATGCAATTATAACAAAGAACAGAATTCAGTAGATTAAAACTTGCTATTCAATGATCTCATACAATGTTGCAACTCAATTCCCCAAACTGTAGGGAAATTTAGCTACTCATAGAAAACATTGTAACAAAATAAAACACTGAAATTGAGTTTGAAGAGTTATCGGTTTTGAAGACTGAGGCTGAAGCTTGATCGTCAATCCCTGCTCTAAGCTCTCGAATTTCGCCGTCCAAAGATGCCCTCTCAATTAGGATCGAAACCCTAATCAAAAAGCTGCTGATTGTCAAAATTGGGCCGGCCCGAATGTTGCGCGGACCCTTCTTCAATTTCCACCGCGGACCCTTAAGCATTTGTACAAATTAAACACCGTCCGCGGATGTAAATGTAATACCGTCCGCGGCTGACGTCATGCTGACGCCATCCAGTCTCCTTCTGCTTCTTTTCTTCGTCTTCATGCTCCGAATCTGTCTAGAGTCGATCCATAAGCGTGTGAAATCTCTTTCCCACTTCAAATATGCCTGAAACGCAAAACACTACAAAGAGGTAATATTTTACAAATAAAGCATATAAGAATAAAGGAAATAAGACAATGATGGATCGTATAAATACGCTCCATCAAACTCCCCCACACTTATCCTTGTTCGTCTCGAACAAGTAAAGATCTAGACAATAGATTCGAACCAATCAAAATATATTGTAATTCCATGGCGATCCAACTCATGATATTCTATCTATTCATCTCATCAACATCTGCATACAATCATCATCAATAATGCTCAATCTGCACTCAACAATATAGAATACTCAAGTCAAGATATCAATGAATAATGTAGAGATAGTCCTTTTCAGATTCCTAGTTTCATTCTTCAACTCACAATCCTAATCACACTAACAGTTGAGTTTTTAATATGGCATCCGAAACATACTATTAGATAAATTCATTGGCAACAACTTTTATTCATTTTGTTTTTCTTTTTGCTGAATTTTCTGATTTTCTGTTTTTTTTATGGCTTGCCTTATTTTGGCTTGTGCCCTTGGTTAAAGCAAGTGCTCAAGTGGGAAGTGTCTTGGTTTTCTTCCTAACCCCCGGCACTAGTCAATAACCAATATAAAAACATTCGTTACCAATAAACTATCTACATATAGATTTCACTTCTCTCCTTGTCCTTTTTATGCGAGTCAAGATGAGGGTCACTCATCTCTTTTCCCGGTTACTCAGACAAGAGATTAGATAATCTTTACCACAGTTCGGAATGCCACAATATCAACTCAACATATAGCGCAATTATTCATGCAAATCTCAGAATGAATGTTAAATCCCTCTAGGACATTTGCTTTCAACTCTACATCATCAGATATCTCAACTCAAAAGCATTCATATCATCAAGCACAAACATCGCAAAACATCAGACTTCATGCATGCAGATATATCAGAAACTCATAGAAAAGAACATCACTCATAAAGATCGTCATTTCATCACAACATACAATGATAATTCTCCTCTTCGACTCATACAATAACAAGACTCTATACTCTACACTGACTCAATTTCCCTCCCCCACACTTGAAATATGCCGTGTCCTCACGGCACTACATACAACAAGAAAGAAGAAGGGGACACAGACACTAATAAAAAAAACGATAAATGATGTGATAGGGACAAGTAACTCCCCTACTGATCCTCGGATGGAGGAGAAGGCTGCAAGTACTCAGGCAGTATGGCTGCTCCCGGAGTCCATCCCAAAAGTGGTTGCAATGGCTGGAAACCCTGCATGCCAAGAATCTGAGAGCGAAATGAGTTAAAGAAAAAATAAATCTGCTCAGATGTAAACTGGCCTTGCTGGGCCCTAGGCTGTTGTGGCTCCTCATTCGCTGTGCCAGATGGCTCAGCTATCACTACACCTCCCGTCTGCTTCCTAGGCCTACCAACACGTCTAGGTGGACTGTCTGCTGGTCGAAGTCTCTCAGTAGCAAAATAAATCCATATATACCTGTCAGCAGTGCGGGACCACCTGATATGCTTTCCTGCTAGGAATATCTCTTCATCAGCCCATGAGTACGAAAGCAGACGATGCTCTGGCGGGATTGGGTGGGGATGCAGGGCGCGAAGCATGAAAGTGATCATGCCTCCACAAGTAACAGGCCCGGATGATCTAACCTGACTCCAATGTGTCAGTACATAATGACTCCAGTTCACCACTCTTCCTCTGCATAACAAAGCTAGAACGGCTAAGTCATTCTTCGTCATCTTGTCAGCCCCGTTCTTCCGGGCGTGGAGAGTCCTGGCCATCATGAAATGCAGTGCAAACAGTACTGTCCTACCAATCTCTCGCGCCTTGGTCTTACTCGGGTAAAAAGTTGTATCCAGACCAGAGACCTCCTCCCATGCTCGCTCCCTCTCGGCCCTGTGCATCGAGAGATACTCACCGCCAGACCTCCATCCAAACACGGCTCTCAACTGCTCACTAGAAACTCTATGCGTGACTCCTCTGTGCTTGTACTGAAAATTTGAAGGATCATAAAGTCCTGAATGACCTAGCGTGCCCAAAAACTCGGCTGTATCCTCTACATCCGCCTGTCCGTACAACCCAAAAAATCTGGGCCACCCGCTTTGGCGAAGCATGGCCTGAGCTTCGTCATAGATCCCCATCCTTTCCATAAAAGGGCGGCACGGCCAAATAGGTTCGAGATGAGGCACCTGTAAGAACGTGTCCGGAATGCGCACTGCTTGCGACTGTTCACCTCACTCAGCCTGGCTGCGAGTCCTCCGTGCTCCACTCATTATCTAAGACCAAAAAATATTTGAAGTTCAATGCGAGCCGCGGACCCTATACCAATATATTCCGCGGACCTTAGCAGTTTACGAAATCCTTAAACGTCCGTGGTACAAAATAAAGAAACGTCCGCGGACGAACCCTAGATCGCGATCCCAAATTCCCCCGGGCAATTATTCCGACCACACAACAATACAACCCTCCAAACCTTTAATCGGCACACAATCCCCCAACACACACAAAACCCGAAACCAATTCAAGCTGAAACTCCCAAACACAAATCCTAAAAAAATAATCCACAAATTCCTTTTACTGTCACAACCCAACCCTTAATCCGTTCACCAAATCTTAAACACAGTACCTGACCAGATTGTAGATCGATTTCGAGCAACAGGATGTGGAAACGCGCGACAGAGTTTGATGATGCATCGGGAATTATATTGTTATGAGCGATTCCAAAAACGGGGTTTGTAAATTGGGCAAAATAAAAAAAACTCCGCGGACCCTGAATAGAAACACGACGCGGACCCTCTACTAGTTACTAAATACCAAGCACGTCCGCGGATAAAATGTCAGTGACGTCCGCGGTATAAGCTGGAGTTATCCGCGGTCCCTTAATCAATAACACACGCGGACCTTGAAGCTTTCTCGAATATTAATAAACGTCCGCGCATAAAATCTAAAGGACGTCCGCGGTACACGCTGGTTGACACCCACGGACCTCGGTGAATTATTACACGCGGACCCTATGGAATTGTCTCAAAATATTGTAACATCCGCGGGTAGAATTCAAGAACCGTCCGCGGTGTACGCTGAGTATTTTGCCTACAGTCGTTTTGAAAACCTGAGAAATAGAACACACATGCACTGAAAGTGCATTGATCACTGTATCACATCAAAATGAAAAACATACAAAGAAAAGAAATCTAACTAAGTACACTCGGGTTGCCTCCCGATAAGTGCACTGGTTTTACGTCGCTGGCTCGACAATACCTGAAATCAAGTCTCCATTACAGGTTCTGCTAAAGGAATATCAGCATCTGAGGGGAATGTCCCTCCATGATAAAGCTTGACTCGTTCTCCATTTACAACAAATTTCTCTCCGGTGCTAGTCTTCTCCAATTCCAAAGCTCCATTGTTGTAAACTTTTCGCACAGTATATGGACCTGTCCAACAAAACGAAGTTTTCCAGGCATTAGACGTAATCTAAAAGAAAATAAGAACACCTGCTGACCGACTTCAAAAGACCGTCTAAGAATGTATTTGTCGTGATACATCTTAGTTCGTTCTTTGTAGTCAATCTGACTGTCATAGGCTTCTAAACGCAATTCTTCTAGTTCGTTCATCTCTAGCTTCCGTTCTATACCTGCACTAGCCAAGTCAAAGTTACATGATTTAATAGCCCAATAAGCTTTATGCTCTACCTCAACTGGCAAGTGACATGCTTTTCCATACACAAGCCTGAACGGAGTGGTTCCAATAGGTGTTTTGTAGGCTGTTCTGTAAGCCCACAAAGCTTCATCTAAACGCACAGACCAGTCTTTCCGAGAAGGCTTCACCATCTTTTCTAATATGGACTTAATTTCCCTGTTAGAAATCTCTGCTTGTCCGTTTGTCTGCGGATGGTAAGATGTAGAGACTCGGTGGTGAACTCCAAATTGTTTAAACACTGTTGCAACCCATCTGTTACAAAAGTGAGATCATTGATCGCTTATCACCGCCTTCGGTACTCCATACCTGCAAAAGATATTAGTACGCAGAAAATCCACTACAGTCTTACCGTCATCAGTTCTTGTAGCCTTAGCCTCTACCCATTTTGACACATAATCCACAGCCACAAGAATATACAGATAACCATGAGACATAGGAAACGGACCCATAAAATCAATCCCCCAGATATCAAACACTTCATCAACAACAATGGGATTTTGAGGCATCTCATTCCTAGCAGAAATATTACCAACTCTCTGACATCTATCACATGCTTTACAGTGCTCATATGCATCTCTAAACAAGCTAGGCCAAAAGAAACCACTATCAATAATTTTCCTAGCAGTACGCTTTGGTCCAAAATGGCCACCACATGCATGTTCATGACAAAAAGATAAAACAGATGGGATCTCACTATCAGGCACACAACGTCTAACAATCTGATCAACACCAATTTTCCATAGATATGGATCATCCCAAATGTAATACCTAGAATCATGTTTCAACTTCAATTTCTGAGCTTTATTTAGAGATGGAGGAAACGTACCTCCTACCAGGTAATTGACTAAGTCAGCATACCATGGTACCTTCTCAATGGCAAATAGATGTTCGTCTGGGAAAGTGTCAGTAATTGCCACAGCTTCCTCCTCGAGGACTATCCGACTCAGATGATCAGCAACAGCATTATCACTCCCTTTCTTATCTTTGATCTGTAAGTCAAACTCCTGGAGTAATAGAATCCATCTCATCAGCCGTGGTTTCGTCTCCTTCTTGGCTGTCAAATATCTGATAGCTGCATGATCAGTAAAGACAATCACTTTAGAACCAAGTAAATAAGGACGAAATTTTTCTAAAGCAAAGACAACAGCTAAAAGTTCTTTCTCAGTAGTAGAATAATTTTTCTGCGCTGTGTCTAAAGTCCTGGAAGCGTAATAGATAACCACTGGCTTCTTGTCCTTCCTCTGTCCAAGTACTGCACCTACAGCATAGTTACTAGCATCACACATAATCTCAAAAGGTTGACTCCAATCTGGTGCTTGTACTATTGGTGCAGTAATCAGGGCTGCCTTCAGTTCATCAAAAGCTGTCTTACACTGCTCATCAAAATCAAACGGTACATCTTTCTGCAGCAACTTAGACATAGGCAGTGAAATCTTCGAAAAGTCTTTTACAAACCTGCGATAAAAACCTGCATGTCCTAGAAAAGACTTCACAGCACGTTGGTCAGTAGGATAAGGCAAACCACGAATAACATCAATCTTAGCTTTATCTACCTGAATGCCATCCTTAGATACTATGTGACCTAAAAACAATACCCTGAGTAACCATGAAGTGACATTTTTCATAATTCAGCACTAAGTTACTCTCAATACAGCGTGTAAGAACTTTTTGCAAACTATGTAGACATTCATCAAAAGTATTTCCATACACCGTAAAGTCATCCATGAATACCTCTACACAGTCATTTAACAAATCAGAAAATATGCTCATCACAACACGCTGAAATGTACCCGGAGCATTACACAACCCAAAAGACATGCGTCTAAATGCAAATGTTCCTACCGGGCATGTAAATGTAGTCTTATCCTGGTCCTCTAATGCAATAGGAATTTGATTATAACCAGAATAACCATCCAAGAAACAAAAATAAGGCTTACCTGCGAGCCTATCAAGCATCTGATCAATGAATGGCAAAGGAAAGTGATCCTTACGTGTAGCGGCATTCAATCTGCGATAATCAATACACATTCGCCATCCATTTTGTACTCTCTTCTGAACTGATTCGCCCTCATCATTAATCTCAACTGTGAATCCTGTCTTTTTAGGGACTACATGCACTGGACTCACCCATTCACTGTCAGAAATAGGATAAATAACACCAGCATCAAGTAATTTCTGTACCTCTTTCTGGACTACCTCCATCATCTGAGGATTCAATCTGCGCTGAGGTTGTCGTACTGGTCTCGCACCATCCTCTAAAAGGATTCGATGCATACACACAGTAGGACTAAGTCCTTTGATGTCAGCTAGTGTCCACCCTATGGCTGTCTTGTGCTCCTTCAACACACGTGTGAGTCTCAACTCTTGCTCCGGCTCTAGATCCTTCTTGATAATCACCGGTAAAGTTTCTGCTTCTCCCAAAAAGATATACTTCAAATGATCAGGAAGCGTTTCAGTTCTACATTAGGAGCCTGCAAAACAGAAGGGACAGGTATAGGGTTACTACACAGTTTAACTTCATTAATCTCATACCTGATGCTGTCCACAGCTTTGCAGCTCTCACTAAGAACCTCCTCCAAGTTATCTTCTCCACACAAGAATTCATTCTTCAATACATCTGATTCATCCATCACCTCTATGGAATGAATTCCTGCAACATTAGAAGGATACTGCATAGATCTAAACAAATTAATCTTCACTACCTCTCCATCTACCTCCATGGAGAGCTCACCTGTCTTTGAATCGACCTTTGCACTAGCAGTGTATATAAATGGTCTCCCTAGTAGAACAGGTGAAGTGTCTAGTATACCTTCATCCTCAGATTTCAGCACATAAAAATCTGCAAGAATTATTAGCTTGCCAACACGAACTACAACGTCAACTAGAATGCCTTCCGGCTTAGCACAAGAACGATTAGCAAGTTGAATCGTTAAATCAGTACGTTGTAGAGGTCCAATATGTAATGATCGATATATAGAATATGGTAGAACATTAATAGCTGCACCAGAGTCTAACATGCAATTATCTACCTTATTCTTACCAATGATACAAGAAATAAGAAATGGACCAGGATCACCTCGTTTCTTTGCCACCTTGCACTGTTGAAGAGAACAAACATTCTGAATCATGTTTACCTTCTCCGCTTTGCTTCCTCCTCTCCTAGTAGTGCACAACTCCTTGAGAAACTTAGCATATTTCGGAATTTGCTTAACGGCATCAAGTAGTGGGATGGTGATCTCAACCTTGCTAAACAGCTCCAATAACTCAGGATCCATAGCCAAGGGCTTCTTAGGTTTTCTTATCTGCACAGGGAATGGAAGAGAAGTATTAACAAATCGATTTTCAAATTTTGATCAGCTGTACGCGGTCCCTGAAGATTATTTCCGCGGACCCTAGGATTTACAGAATATCAGAGACGTCCGCGGAAGAATTGGGGACGTCCGCGGTAGACGCTGAGATTACCGCGGACCCTTCATGAGATATACCCGCGGACCCTATGATTAATGGGAAATACTGAACGTCCGCGATAATGTTTCAGCGTCCGCGGTAGGTGCTGATTGTGGATCCAAAATTTTTATTCTTGAACCCTGTTCCAGCTCCTTTCCACTCCTCAATCTCATGGCATTAACACTGCTCTTTGGATTTGGAACCGTTTGGGAAGGAAGCTTCCCTTTCTCATTCTGGAGCTCAGAAATTGCAGTGGCCATTTGGGTCAATCTCTTGTTCATCTCGATTTGGTTTGCAGCCAATTCCTTCACCATATCCTCTAATGATTTGCCTGAGCTTGTGTTATTCTGATTATGGGCAGGGTTTGAGGTGTACTGACCATTCTGATTGTAATTCTTTCTTTGCTGAAACTGGCCATTATTGTTCTGGTTATTATACCTCTCTGGCTGCTGAAATGGTGGTCTGTATGCATTATTCTGCTGCTGGTTTTGTCCTTGATTATTCTGAAATCCATCATTTCTCCAGCTGTAGCCGTTAGCTGCCAATCCAAATTGTCTCGGTGCCTGTCTGTTGTTGAAGTTTTGATATCCTCCCATGGCATTGACTTCAACAGTATCCTCTGTAACAAACGTCGGGCACTCATCAGTTCTGTGATCCACAGCTCCACAAAACTCACACGGTCTAACTCCACTAATTTGGCCAACCATCAATTTCTGTACCATCTCTCTCAGCTCTTTAATCTCATCGGCCTGACTCTTAGTGGAATCTACCTGAGACACATTCCTAGTTCGGCTGTGATCGTCTCTCTGAAAGTCTCATCTCTGAACCTGGCACTCTCTGCTATCTGTCATCAGCTCACGTACCTCAGCCGGTGTCAGGTTTAAAACGGTACCGCCAGCTGCGGCCTCTAACATCATCCTGTCCATCGGCCTCAGCCCCTCTAATAAATACTCCACTAACATTGCCTCTGAAATCCCATGGTTGACACAGCTGCGCTCTAGGCCATTAAATCTCTCTAAATATTCATAAGTCGACTCCATAGGCCCCTGCTTGATCGTAGTCAACTCTCTCCTAACCTGTGATGCTTTCCCGGGAGGATAAAACTTTTCAAGAAACTTCCTCTGCATCTGCTCCCATGTGCGAATACTATCTGCAGGCAACGATAAAAACCAATTCTTTGCAAGATCAGTCAAACTAAAATGGAAAACCAATAATTTGAACTTATCCTCTGTGATGGCGTATGGTCTAATCGTATGGCAGATTCCGTTAAATTCCTGCAGATGTCTCGTAGCAACCTCTCCTGGCAACCCTAAAAACTTCGGAAGATGGTGAATAAGATTCGGTCTGACCTGAAAGTCTTCATCAGGATCAAGAGCTACAGGCTAGGAATGCTGAGCTAAAGTCAGCACGGATATATCTCTCATAGTGGCCGGCGGTCGTATCTGCTGCTGAGGTTGCACATAAGACTGTGGAGGAGGTGGTGGGTGACGTGTAGTATTTAGTGGAAGTTTTTAATGTCCTAACACGGCAAACAAAATTTATATCTAGGAGACCTAGAGTCGAATCCCTAGAGATGAGTTAGAATTGATTAACTAGTTAATACTACTTAAGATTTGCCTAAAATAAAAGGTTTGGGGGAATTTGTGAAAGGTTATGATATCTTGTAGGATTAAAATGCAAACTAAAGGTGATCAAGGATCTATGGACCCTAGGCTATAGCATATAAGGTGATGACAATCAATCATGCAACAATTAATGAATAGAAAATGATTAGACTAGTTATTTATGAACATTAATCCTAAGGTCAACTTTCATTGCATGTTAGGACTAAGAGGTTCATTTAAATGGAGGCCTCAATCTTTCAATATTTTGGCTCTCCCTTAGGTAATGGACTCTTCCTCAATCTTTCAATATTTTGGAAGAGTTACCATAACCTAGATCAAGTAAACTAGTCATCCACATCAATCCTACACTTTCATGTAAGATCAAGTAGATTATTCATGCAAGGCTAACTAATCAACTCTATATCAACTTTCATTGCTTATATCATTGATTAGGTTCAATTAATTACACTTAAGCATTTTAACAAACACTTAATGTGCAACATTTAATAGATGTAGCCAATACACAAAATTCATATCAAAATTCATTGCATAACAAATTAATCATCATCCAAATACATGCATCCAACCTAGGGATCCATAGGATCCCTAATCAATCACTACTCACTACTCATGCTACTAAGAGGAAATAACAATTGAAATGTATGAAAACATGAAATTAAATTGCAAACTAGAGTAGAATGTAGAGGTTGATGCTTGATCTTCACTCCTAAGTCTTCAATTGAACAAAGCACTTGATCTTCAAAAATCGATTTCTAGGGTTCGAAGTCAAGGCCAAAGGCCGGAGCTCCCAGTTTGAAATGTCCAAAAAGTTTATATACTCGGTGGTCCTCTCCCAGCAAATTTGACCTCGGCCGAGCAGAAAATTGGGCAAAATCTGCTCGGCCGACTTGTTTCCTCTGGCCCGAGCAGCTTGAATGTGCGCAGTTTTAGTCCTCGGCAGACTAACTTCTGCTCGGCAGCTCCTCTTGGTCCACCCGAGCAGATTTCTACTCGGCCAGAGTAAAAATCACTGAGAATTATTGTATCAACTCTTGATAACTCCTGGGCCGAGCAGTCTCGACCGAGCAGAATTCTTTGATCTCTCAGTATGTTCCCCTGCTCTGGTCTGCCGAGCAGAACTTCCTTGGCCGAGCAGATTGATGTTCTTCATCCGAGGAGGGCTTGCACGTTTGGTCGGCCGAGCAGATTTGCATGGGAATTTCTGCTCGGCCAAGGTGA